>DWCF01005917.1:0-13326 GCA_018230265.1 Delias oraia
GGCACAATTTATAGGAAATCAGCTGCGTGCTTGAATTAAATATTTTACACAATTAAAGAATTATTACTATTTGTAATGCGTTCATATTAAATGAATTTTTTTTAAGCTAGGATTTGGATCATAATTACTAATTTATTTTATATAATTAGTTAATTACTTATTTGGTTGAAATTATACATCTGTATATAATGTAAAAAAAATTGTTAGAGATACCAATTCTTATCTTTATGTCTTGTTTAGGCATTTTAATATTACACAATTAGTCATATATATTTGATACAATCTTAACGGTTCGGCATCGTTGATTTCTTGTTGATCAGTTATGTTAAAGCCTTAATATCTTAAGAAAAAAATCTAAAACGTTTCTGAAATCTCTTACATCATAAAGCTATCGCGAGTCACTTGTACCAAAAGTTGTGGTCAGTGCGATTCTAATGTGATGTTTAATTACACTTGTTCACGGTTCCACTGGGAATATAAATGCCTTCGTTTTAATGATGTCACGGAGGAGTATTGATGGACTATCCAGGCTATGACTACATAGTTAAGAATTTTTAATGCGATTGAACAAGAACACAAGGCCAAGAAATATTATTGATAATGCAACTTTAATTCGCATATATGAGGATATTATTATTTATCTATAAGACAAGGATGCTTTTAAATCCGGTTTAAGTTTCATAAAAGTCCAAACATTACTGTGGGTGAATTATTTATAAATATATACTCGCATAAAACTTAATTGAATAATTTCATTTAGTGAATTACAGCTGCAATCATTTTCGGTAATTTCAGAGTTTTTTTTATTTTAATAGGAAATTTTTTAAAAAATATTCATTAGCTTATTTTTCTTTTTTTTATAAAGAAAAAAAAAGCTTCATACCAAGATAAATAAATAAATAAGTAACCTATTTTAAGAAGACCAAAATGTAATGTCATGCCTGTAGCTAATTCAATAACTTTTTATATGCGTATTAAGTGGGCAGAAACTTTGATAACAGATGGAAGTATACCTACATAAATTGTGTTTCGCAGTGACGTGAAACAATAGATCTTTGGGAGAAATTTGAAGACAGAACCAGATTAAGCGATGCTGATGAAATTGATGATATATTAAATCTGGATACATTTGTAGAACAATAGAGAAATAGAATTCTTGTTTTTTATATCAGCGATATGGCTCAATTTTTCATCGGTTCTTATCTTTACCTACTTGAAGAACTAGTTCTCGTTTGTCACGTCATCCTCGTGCATACAAAAACAACTCCGTAATACACGTACACATATTAATTATTATTAAAATATTTATCCTAACATTAACCCTCAGTTCAACAATTTTTTAGGAATATATAGATTACATATTATTATATTTGCTGAATTACTAAGCTAAAGTGGCAATGGGCAGGCTACAAAGCACATAGGCCAGATGGCCGGTGGGGCCGAAAAGTGTTGGAGTCGAGACCACGGACCGGCAAACGCAGCGTGGGACGTCCACCCGCAAGGTGGACTGATGACCTTATAAAGATCACCGGAAGACGCTGGATGCAGGTCGCCTCCGACAGGTATGCATAGAGGACCAGGGGGAGGCTATGTTCAGCAGTGAACGTCTTATGGCTATATATATATATATATATATATATATATAATGATGATGATGATAAAGATTACAACTAAATATTTAATAAAAAAACTATTTGATGATCTAGATCATTATCCCACGAAGATATTCATAATAAAATTATATATCTTAACATAAAACACCGTTAAAGCCAAACGAAATAGCACTTTCGATCGCATGCGCAGTAATTAAATTAAAATTTTATGTCCAATATAGGTACAGAGTGTTCTATATTCTTCAATAGCTTTCAATCTATCCAGCTAGTTTTTAAAAAACTCTGACATGGATCATACCACAGTCCGCCCATTGTTTGTGTTCCCGGCTTTATAAGACGCTTAATCTGCATTTTTATGGGTAACTCGCTGACTCAGCAAAATAGTACAAGAACTGTTTCACGCTGAGTATTCAGTGAGCCAATGGTATCACTACGGATGACCCAACAAAATTACTGCGTCAGCATATGCTTCGGCATGGCTCTCCCGGGTGCGGCAGTATTAAGTCACTTGCCCGGCCACTGTCAAACCCTTCCAGAGACCAAATAAATTATAATAGGTCATACCGGGTTTCGAACCCGATCCTCTCGCTTCATGGCAGAATTATAAAACCATTTAGCTACGAGGCGTAAACCACTCAGCAGGAAGTGTTTATTTAACGATATCTTTTTAATATGATAACAAAACGTAAATTTAATTTTGTTTTAACATATGCATCGACTTTGTGTAACTATGTAAGAGTTTGTGTATTAATGTATGTATATTTAGCCCAAAATTGTATCGTTATTGAAATATATAAAAGTAATTAATCTTGAGAGCCTCGTAGCTTGACGGTTTCAAAAGTGTGCAATGAAGCGAGAGGTATCGGGTTCGAATCCGGGTCCGGATGATTATAATTTAATTTATAAATTATTCGGCCTCTGGTAGGGTTTGACAGTACTCAGGTACTTAATACTGTCGCACCGTAAGAGAGCCATGCTGAAGCATATGTTGATGCACTTATTGGGCTCATCCGAATTATATAAGTACCTAATCATAAAGTTTAACAAACAATTTCACACTGTCTCTAAATGTTACAATATTTTTATAATTTTGATCGACGTTTAATTGTCTCAACAACCTGTATACTTAAAAATATATTAAAAATTTAAAAACTCTGCATTCATAAATTTGTTTTATTTCATATTTATGATGGTCTAGTTTTAAATCGGTGGAGACATAATAAAATACATCAACTAATGTTTACAATAAAATAACTTTTGCAAATTGTTATGAGAAATATTAAATTTTAATATAATTCCCATTTTATGAGTATTTCAAATTTATTCTTATATCGTCTGTTTAATGTGATTGTTGCACGACCACGATTCATTATATCACAGTCTTTATATTTATAATAAAAAAATGTTACGTATGAAAAAGTACTAAATCAAGCCTATAGTTGCAATCTTAAAAGATAGATTGGCTTGCAGGTAATCCATCAACCATGATAGTTCGTGATACATGAGAACAATGTGAAGGTTCACTCTTGAATCAATATAGTTGACGAATGTAACTATTATTCCTATTATTATTAATTAGGAGATTAGGTACAAAAACTATATAGTATTAGCAACAAAAATATTCCATGACATAGGGAATAATATTGTGCATTTAATATATATAATCTAATTATATACTATTAATTACATGATTTATATTGGAATTCTTTTTATAGTATTGTAAATACTTCAAAACATACCGTTTATTGTAGATAAAGAATAATTAAATAATGATAAAACATCTCGCGCGTTGAAATCTTTTATTGAAAAAATGTTTCAATACTTACTAGATTTTGGTTTTAATGAACCTATTGAAATAACGATACTGTCACTAATAATTCTTTAACGCGATTTGTTTGGTTTTATTTTTGTTATAAAATTTAATTTAATGCGAAGCCTCATCAAATTTAATCCTTCTTCAAACGTAAAATAACACGATTGTTTTTGCTCATAAGTCATTACAAATAATATTTATTGTTTAAATAATTAATCAATACAAGATTGCGAATTTATTATTGGATTTTAGTGATAAAAATGTATTATGTTCATATTATTTCCTTTAAGATGCACTTTCAGACATGTCCACCCGCGCATTCATAAATAAAAGGCTGCACATTTTATCGAATCTTAACTTCCAATATATCGCATTTTTATTTCAATATTTTTTTGAGAATAAATAATATAATTTCAATTTTTTATTGAATCAAAACACAAAATAATTTACTACCTACACATCTCTACATAGTTACTTATATATCACTTACGTTTAAAAGTATTCAGAAACAGCTGTTCGTAGACTCTCCAGTTGTCTAGCCAATAAATATAGGAAAAAGTCTTAATCTGACTCACTGATTACCCTTTCATATTTTCACACCACAAAACCACAGAAACACAAAGGTCTATTTGACTAGTCAAGTGTCCGATATAATAATACGCGAATTCGAAAAGGGAGCGTGCGTACGCGCAACACAAATCGCGCGTTTCGTTATTCAAACCGTCCCGAAGCTTACTCCGATATGGCTCGTGTGTGACTGTACACTCATCTTGCGCTTCACGATCACCGAAGAAGACACATCTCGCCACTCGCTCCCTCATCAATCACCGCCTATCTCCGTCTCTCTCCTACTTATTATCAGAGGTTAACCTGCGCTCATCTGTCAGTCGACACGCGGGCACCGGGTGGGAAGGTCGCGTAATACCGTTACTTTCTCTATGCGTACTATAAAATACGGAACGTATGCGCATGGCCATCTAGATGTCGCTACCTCAATAATTTACTTTTGGATAGGTGGCTCAAAAGGCGTGGGCTGCAACGGTTCTCGAAACTGATTAATTAGGGCAAAGTTGACGACATTTAATGGCGAGGCGCGTAAGTAGATCACTGCCAAAAAGGTATTATCGACGACCAATCGGGTGCACGCAAAATGACAAGTAAGCTAGATCATTCGTTTAGATGATCGGCGCTCGGGCGGCACAACAGCGATTGGCGTGTGCGACGCAAGCCACGCCTGTACCGTTATAGGGGGGCAATGACTGCCCTAAAGTGGGGACTTAGTAGACCACGAGAGGGGGCTGCTGACACACATGCCATGCGATAATTAATACGATATCATTTTATAGAATTGAGTAAGCTTTTGTCCGTTTGCAACATCTCCAATCAATTAATAAACATTCGCCATTATGTCGTTTGTCGAAGATTTCGTAGATGAATTAGCGCTAATAGGATTCCCATTTCGAGCCTTTATTCATGTCACGTTATTCTTTTCTATTGAAAATAAATTCGGTGTGAAGCCATCACATTGCGAAATGGTTATTAATTTTATACTCATTCGTTAAATATCAGCATCTTCTATACAAATGTATAAAGAAATTCTTAAATTGCACACACAAAAGCAGTTTGAAAAGAAGCACGTAAGATTCGTAACATAAGCCGGTACTATTTTGGAGATATTTAAAACTATAGGTATTCAAAGTTATATTTGCTGTCCATATAAATTATTCTAATGGAATAATAAACCATCTTTCCTTGCTTAGCGTCACGTTTCGAAATCACATGAAATGTTTTACTAAAAGCTACATAAATAATGTTGTTTACACTAAGGTATCATATAAAACGCATGTGACACTTGGGTCATGCTAGTGATGTTCTACTGAATCTTAAGCTAATCGATAAGCCCTTCATACTATGTCTATCACAAGGAAGTAATGTGTACCAGGAAATAAAAATAAAGTGCGAATTATAAAATTTATTTTTGACTGTAATACAGATTGAGATACAGATTAGAAATGAGGTTATCCGCAGCCGAACCAAAGTAAACGACCGCCGTATTAGTAAGTTGAGGTGGCAATGGGCTGGCCACATCGCTCGACGAACCGACAACCGATGGGGGGGAAAGGTTCTCGAGTGGCGACGTCAGCCACACGATGGAAAGACAATCTCACGAAGGTCGCCTGCAACCGATGGATCCAGATCGGTCAAGATCGCAACAGGTGGGCGTCTTTGAGGGAGGCCTATGTCCAGCAGTGGACTTGAATAGGCTGATGATGATCATGATGTAATACAATTAAATTGATTTAGATAGCATGGACAACCTTAATTTTAAAACAGAATGAACTTTATTTAATAAAATCACAATGAAATTAAATAAATCTTATAAGATTTTGGCGTTCAATGAGAATTTTATAGATAGCATGAACTTGGCAGCTCATGAACATTGCATGTTTTATAGTCGTGTACATAATTTGGTTAAACCAGCTTAATATATATGTTGAATTATTTAACAAAAAAATTCGAGCTGTATAAATAACAACTAAACCGTATATCGGAAAGTTTATATTTAGTGGATCGATTTTAAAAAGTAAGTAAATCGAAAAATGTTTATTCATTGTTAGACTACATAATAAGGGATTTTTTTTTAAATAACATTGTCTAAATGTAGACCTCCTTTGCGACACTCATTTAATCGAGCAATAACATTACATTATTCGATTCGATATCCGATTCGCTGGAATCACGCACTAAGCCTAAAATATAGTTTCTTTTGCGACAACCTGAACTTTTTCAGTTATTAATTATTGTATGCATTTGACAAATAAATAAGAAATATATCGACAAACTGGGGACATCCGTAGTTTCTTTGATAATGTAAACTTAATAACCTATGGTTAGCACCCACTGCATTGAGGTTGCTTATAAAATGAGGGGTCAAGCTCGTACTCACTGGAAGACCGGAGGCCATGCGATGACCGTCGCAGCAGGTTAGCGGCACAAAAAATTCCATTGTGTCTTTCTTTAACCTGTTTTCTTAATTTCTGTTAATAATTTTGAGCTTGGTCATAATTTTTTTTATTATTTTTACATCATAGTTAACAGTCTTGTGAAAATAACTTATGTCTTACTGTACTTTATTAGAACATAACATTGATCTTATAAGAAACTTATAGTAAAATTGTAGGTTACTACTGACAACTTTTTAACGTATTTTACATTAAGGATTATATATATAAGGATTATATAATACATATATATTATGTGTAATATATATTAAGTATTCAAATTTCATTTACCGAAGACGCTTTATTGAAGGATTCTCGGTTAGTTTCTAAATATTTAAGAAACAGAATTATCACAATATAATGATACATAATCTATGGTATCAGATGCCAGCAGAGGTTTTGCCGAACCGATACGACTTGAGGGCCTTCAAAAAAAGGCGGGAATATTTCAAAGGGCGGCAACGCACCCGCTGCTCTGCTATGACTCCGATTGTCCATGGGCGGAGGAATCCTTATCTTTTGGGGAGCCATTAAAAATCATACTAAGTACCTATAATAATCTATTCTATCAATTTTTAGATTAAAGTTTTGTTAATTTGTAGAATTATTTAGCTGTGAAAATTATAATTGTAATGTAAATTTTATTAATATATATCAGATTACATTTAAGTTGCTGCTGAATGTTGATCGAAACGAATCTTATAAGAATCTTTAGTATTTATTTAAAATTCCTATTTATTGTCGTTATTGATAGATTAAATATTTTTTCTATTACTATTGCAATATAATTTATTGAATAATAAAATTATTCATTATATATATTATACTCAATACCATTAGATTGTTTGAATATACGTTAAAATCAAATGTCACATTAATTCTAATGACTTTATTGGATGTTTCAATTCAATAGTTTTTCAAATATACCCGTGTTTTATTATAAAATATCAATACAAAATCTATTTTATATAATCTGATGATTTGTATCCTCGGTATTATTTATGAGCTCATATTTTTCTTCAAATCCATTATTTTTATATAAGAAATCCAAAAAAGATTTAAGGCGAATAAAGTAAAAAACTTTGAAGAATCGACATTGTAATATAATGTGGTTATCTTGTGTTCTTTTCTAGTATTTTTACAACATAGGTGGTTAGTTTAACCTCAAAGTTATATTTGCCAACGTTGCCTATGTTTCAAAAATTAACATACGATTTTCAGAAGAGAATGCTTTTACAAGACTATTTTCTATTAAAAACGTGTTCTATGGTCATTAGAGTATATTCTACAACGAATAATGCAAGCGGTCATCAGAAACATCACCTGCGTCGCCAGTCAAACGCTTTTCCTCGCGATTCAAACAACTTTCAAAAGATGGCGCTACAAGATCTGATTTAATATTTATTCTTATGGTTCAAAGTGATTTCCAAAAATAAATATTATCAATTATGTTTTATTTATAATAAAAGAATAATGTAGTAATATTAAGTTAGTCTAAAAAAAAGTTTGTTCTAAATCTGTATACACCTATAGGAATCTATTGCAGTCAATTTTTTGCTAATAAGATATTGCTTCGAATTTTTGATATTAATGTTTTTATTTAAATAATTTGAATAGTTTTATTAAATAAATTTGATATTGGTACTAATGTATATAAATATTATTTAGTGTTTAATTTTTAAAAATCCTCTACATGAATATGAATAAAAGAGTTATCAAGATATTTTCCTTTTATATCTTCCCGAATTTAACAACCATTACAGAGGTCACAAATTACAAGTCATGTGAAAATGGCGTAACATACAATGTAATAAATTTCTTACGCATGGATAAAACTGTAAAAAGCTACATTATTTTATTAAATAACATTACTTAGTTGTAACATTCAAGGAATACAGGTAAGCGATGGTTTCTGCTTTAAATGCATACTTCATCAAACTAATAAAACTCGCACTAATCTGGAAATAACTTGAACTTACAATAATAAACGTTTATCTCAATGATGTACTTAAAAGCCATATAAAGTTGTTTCAATCGCGATTAATGAAAAACTGCTTTCAAGTTTGGTACAAGAAGTCGGTAAGTTAAATCACAGACCTTTCACCCATGAGAGAGCCATGCTTAAGCATATGCTGACGCAGTAATTGGACCGGCTCGTCCGAAGCGACTTCGTGGTTCACAGAATATTTAGCGTGAAATGTTAGTTATAATTGAAACGGTGCTTGTACTGTGTTTCGCTGAGCAAGTGAGGATTTCGGAGGCCCTTTAAAATGCCGTTTAAGTGGCATAAATAGCCAGCAACAAAACCAATGCATGGCATGGTTGTCCGTGGGCGGTGGTGTTCTCTTACCATAGCGGACCCACCTGCTGCGTCCGCTATAATAACAGATTATATCTTATATATTTATATAATATCAATGTAAAATTCTAAACATATCATTAAAATTACAACCACAAACTTGTAGGTACATAATGCTGTAAATAATTAAATTACCAATTATGTTTTTGGTAAATAGCATCTCTCAAAACCCTATAGGTAATGTTATCACTTATCACCTTCCCTTCTTTGGGACTGTTATGCATAACTGTGCCAATTTAAGAACTTGAAAGCAGCAAGTAGAATTTGCTTTTTTTAATTTTTTTTATAGCGGGCATCGGAGCAGGTGCGGCGGGTTCCTCTATAGTAAGAGATTACCACCGCCCATGGACAACTGCCATAAAGCAAAATTCTAACCTCGGTTGATGTTTGGTGGAAGGTTTTATATTATGTATTAAATAACGAATTAAAAATTAAAACCAGTGTTCATCACTTATACCACGCATAAGAACGGAAAGCGGCTCGGTCTGTCATCGTTTTACAATTTAATAAAAGCATATCTCGAACGCCACAATCAGCAAGAATAATATTCGTACAATTAACATTTACAACATTCATAAACACGACATCATGCCACTGTACTTTATTAGTTGTAAAAGTTATGTTTATAGAGTTCACGGTAATAATGCGACATAAACAGTGCTCACGACAAAAACTCTTAATGTCTTGATGAAATCTGAACGACGTCGTAAATTTTTGGATGGTAATTGCAATTATTTTAATTTTTACATGAACAATGTTGGGAAATATGCCAAGCTTGACGAATTTATGTGAAACGAATAGTTTACGCAAGTGATGAGTGATCGATTTAACATTCCACGCAGTATTAGCAGCTTTTATTCAAGGTAAAAAAAAATTATGGTATATCGGTCACCGGCGCTGGTGGTTCCCCTTTATGGTAAGAGAACGACGCCGTCCATAGACCACGCCACCGTCCGCGCATTGGTTGTTTTGCCGGCTTTTAACGCCATATGACATATATCTTATCCCGTCTGACATATATCTTATATATAAGTAGAAGAACCGTAACAAGTACAACTAATATTTCACGCTGATTATTCCGTGAGCCCGTGGTATCACTTCGGACGAACCAGCCAATTCAGTTCGTCAGCATATGCTTTAGCATGGCGGGAGAACATAATTAGTCGAGATGCATATTAGGGACAATCTATAGTTTTTTAATTCATTATGAGATATTAATTATGAATATAAGTGAGAAAATTTGTTTTTATTTTACCCATCATATGAGGCTTTTAGTGGCAAGCTTGAATGCAAAAAAACCTGTTCAATATCGATAAAAATATTAAAGTTTATAATAAAACCTTCAAAACAATTAGTTGACCCTCCAGGTGGTAAAAATTCAACGATCAATCAAATTAAGGTCAAAGTTACAGACGCCAATACAATTCAATCATAAATTAATTTTAAACAATTGAAATATTCGGTTGGAAAAAATAAAATTATTGTTTTTGAGAAGGATCTAACTTCAAAGAAGTATCATACTAAGAAAAGGTTTGGGTATCATTAATATTGTGACTCGCGCTCCATATTTTATTGCGTCCCGAATTCAATATGCGGGCGACAAAATAGAAGAAATCGTTGAAATTTGTCGTACATTTTAGAGGTCCTTTGTGCGAAAATTACCATTTATTGACCTTATCTTATTAAATAAGATTACGAGTGCCAGAGATCTACGATCTAGAAGTGTAGTAGGTATACGTTCAAATAATAACGAATACAAAGCAATTTGCAATTAGTTTATGTAAAAAATATAAGATAAATATAGATAATTTAATCTTCCTAGTGATTTAACTATATTCAACTTTTTAATTTATAAATAGGTTCGCTTGAAACGCTACTTGTACTGTGTTTCGCAGAATGAGTGAGGATATCGGAGGCTCTTAAAAGTGCCGCTTAAGCAGCGTAAAAAGCCGTCAACACAACCAATGCATGGAGTGTTCTCTTACCATATAGGAGACTCACCTTCTCCATTGTCCGCTATAGAATAAAACAAAGAACCCGTGATTATGTTACATGTCACACTTGACCACAAAAATAAAGGCTGCGCCCACGCGGCTCGCAGGTTCATTTTTTGCGAACTACCAGCAATGTACATTGATTAATGATTTCGTTTCTCTTGTATTTTTATGGTTTTTGGAGCACATATCTTCTTATTTCATCGGGAAGGTACTCTGATACAGTTCGATAACCACAAGCTATATATTACTGATGTGCCTTTATTATTTTGAAAATGTTTCTTCATTGTACATATAGTAACATCAACTAATATAATGTTATAATAAAAATAATCTTGATATAGGAGGGTAGGTAGGTACTTATTTATTTTCCATTACTGATTTTTTAAAATATCAATAATTAATGGTATATATCTTAGAGAATTCACAGAATATCATTATATATTACAGCCTATATTCTATTCTGATATATTGTAAAATTTCATTAAAATTTATTAAGTAGCTTTGCGTGAAACAGTAACAAACATCAATCCATCCATAATTACTAACTTTCGCGTTTATAATATTAGTAGGATTGTAAGTAATACAATACTTTGTATCAGAAAATATACCATTCCATAACACATGATATCAGTACAATTCCTATGAAATTCGTTCCAAATCAGAGGCACAATATTTTACTGACATACCGACAAAAAATAAATACCTTGACTGAGACATGACTGTAGATACGTTTTCAATTTACTTTCTCCACTATTTCAAATGTTTTTGAGTGCAATTGACACTTTTGAAACGATGAAGTAAGACCGATAGCTGCCATTTGATTTCTGTGACAAATTTATTGATAACCAACTGCATTGAATTCGACATAATACAAAGAAATGGCATCGTTTGACACGATCTCTCCAAATATTTTTAGTGTCAAATGTTTTGAGAATCGGATGATGTCGACTAATGAAATGTGCAATATTTTATGTGGTTTAAAAGAAACATACAAGCGATTTATTCAAATACCGTAAATATTTGTTAAACATAAGCTAATAGTTTATTTGGTATCACTATAAGTAGTACTATTTAAACATATATCCTTGGTGAATGATAAATTAAATTATTATAGAACCGAAATTCCAAATTCATTGTCACACCAAATACCATTAGGTACATATTTTTGCTTAGATATTTACATAAACAAAAATATTAAACAGCTTGGCCTAGCTCGCGGTTATGGTCCATTGGGTGAGAATCCTGGATTATCGGAAGAGACCCAGCGGAGCGACAAGCGGAAGAAAACGCTTCTACAGTTTTAATTTAAATATGGTTTGCACCACACGTAAGAGCAACATAAACAAGACAATACTGCGTTAAGTGGGGGGTCTATTGGACCCCATTCGAACAAAAACGTGTCAATATTGTGAACAATGTTTTCGTTCGCTTTGTGGTCGGCGATGATAAATTGCTATCGCCATTTACGAATAATATAGGATAATTTGTTGATATTAATTCAGTAAGCTAGTTGAATGCGGACGTGGTTTTTGAAATATTTATCATTTTTGCTACCTTATATAAAATGCTTTTCTTATATTAATTTAAATTTGTATTATTTGTTTTACAAAGTAGTACTTTATGTTAGCCCTTAGAGTTTGTCTTTTCATAGATTTATTAATATTTGCTAATATAATGCATTAGATTTGTATGTGTTTGTATTTCAGTATCTTACATTCAAAAAAACATCAAAATTTATAAAGCTTTTGTGTATTCTTGGAATTGTATTGTCACATAAGTTTTGATAAATATAATAATAAATATATAAATAAAAATGATAAGGATGATAAAAGGATAAAATTTGCGCATTAATCTTTTGATTTAGAAAAATAGAGTTACATTAATTAATTATTCATAATGACGTCAACTATTTTCTTTAAATAAGTGAAACCCGCTTAAATTGTACTTAAAATGATGGGATATAACACAAACAGGAAGGTCCTTAGTTCGCTGTCAGCTACTGCTTATGGACACATTTCAAGCGCAGTTTACCAGTCACCGCCTACCGAATATTCGTCTATTGTAGCCTAGCATCTGTTTTATCGGGAACTAACGACCCCAGGTGGTTGAATGCGCAATCGTATCTCATGGATATCTTCCAATAGGGATCGCAATGTGTAAAGGTTGAAGATTTTTATCGATATTTTGTTATAATAACGATATATAGACTACAGCATTACTATTTTTTTAAAGTATTAGCTACTCTGTTTGTAGAGATATAATTTAATTACAACTAAAGAACTAAAATTCTTGTGTTATGTTAATTCTCCTTCTACATATTTTTTAAACATTAAAACAATTTTCCATATCTCGGTATTATCCTAATATCTAAACTAAACCAAGAATGTCAATACCCACACAGAGAAAATAAACCTAAATCATTTTTTATGTTAAGTATAGTCAAACCTGGATAAGGGACCACAATCTCATTCTCATCATCATCAGCCCATTTAAGTCCACTGCTGGACATAGGCCTCCCCCAAAGACGCCCACCCGCTGCGAT
>DWCF01005918.1:0-13326 GCA_018230265.1 Delias oraia
AACACAGTACAAGTACCGTTTCACGCTAAGTATTCTGTGAGCCCGTGGTATCACTTCGGACGAGCCGGCCCAATTAGTGCATCAGCGTGGCTCTCCCACGGATGATCGTTTTTACAACAGCGAATCTACGTAAATAGATGATAAGATATTGTTTTAATTAAAGCAACATTGCCTCAATAATATATTTATCTGTTTTGTCTTTTTGAAGATATTCGTATTTGCTTTTAAATTGTAATGTTTAACTACTGTTTTCATGTTTGAAGAATCGCGACGGCAGGAAACGCTCTCTATAAGAAATGGCCAAGTCTGTCCTAGGAAATCCGATTGACGATGGATGTCGCGACGAGTTCGCCGACGTAATGGCGATAATGAACATTTACAACAAGCACAGATTTTAATTTTCACGTTATCAGAATTATTATATGTAACTAACAATGGATTACATCCAACAAGTTTTAGCATACAAGGACTGTATTAAATTTCAATATTTTATCGAAAAAGACCATGAAATATAAATTTACTACGTATAACTAAATTAATTTTATTCTATAGCCGAAAGCGGAGCAGGTGGGTCTCCTATACGAGAACACGACCGCCAATGAACAACCGCGCACTGGTTGTTTATGGGCTTTTTACACCGCTTAAGCGGCACTTTTAAGGGCCTCCGATATCCTCGTTCATTCTGAGAAACAGAGTACATGTATCGCCTGACGCTGAGTATTCTGTTATCATGTTAATAAAACTTCACAGCTCTGGTACTCTGTTGTACGTCTCTTCTAAACTTCCGGAGATTGTGCTTATTCTTTTCAGAAGTAAATATTTCTAGATCAATGTGTTGTATGTACACTTAGTTAGGATGAAATCTTAGGGGTGAATGTATAATCCTATATGTTAAAAAGAAACACAGATTCATCAAAAGCAACATCACCTCATAATATTTTGAAAGTATCCAGGGTTAAATAAAAAAATCATCGAGTTATGCCACGATATCTTTTTTATAGAAACAGTGGCAAACGAGAATGCTTATCCAAGATGAGCCTCCTCATCTTGGATAAGCATTCCTCCGACCATGGACACCCCTAGCCCTTGCCGAGCCAAGTAGTATTGGTTTGGAAAAACCCTTACTGGCAGCTGATTTCACAGAGTTGCTTAAAATTAACTAACTTAAAATCATCTGAACATTTATGTCCTAACCAAATTGAACTACTTAAGTGTTTCAAAAATTTATTTTTGAAATTATACTTCTTTAGGCGCGTTATGAAAAAATGATGAGAGTGAAATTTTAAGATGCGCGCGCATCTGTAACACAAAATGGACAGTATGAAGTTGCCTGCTTAACCGCTCATTAAGTCTCGAAAAAAAGCTACCAACAAAATAGAAATTGAAGCTTGATATTAGTCGCGCATGTTGGGACGGTCGTCACCTCTGAGCACTGTTTTCATACTTATAATATTTGTCAACATGTTTCTAGTTTATACATTCACAACACGTGTTTTAGTTTCATACAAGTGCAAATTATATATGTGCTAGTAAATAACATTCAGTAGCGATTTCAATTAAATATTTTGATTGGTATTATCTATTTGTGAATATTAGTGAAAAAAATTGTGCTTATATACTTTTATTAATCAAAGGAGAGGGTTGGCAATATATACTTTTAAATGTCAGTCTCCGTGCTCATTCCATTGATCTCATTGATCCAATTATGCAAAAATCGCATGTTTTTATTTGAAATGAAACCTGGTTAGCCAATGAAGCGTCGATGTGTATACCAAATTTCATTTGCATAATACAATATAAGCGATTTGAGCTGGAGGAGTTGCGATTTTTCAGAATAAGCACGACACTACCAATATCATAACTCCAAACATTGATATGACTAAGACAGGCGGAATCGGCAAGCTCAACAGTGACATCAGTTGGTGAGTTTTGTGCAGCTGAATGCAAAATGGAAGATGATTGATGGTAATTTACATTACTCCAAATAAAAAAATGGACGACATCATTCATTTCCTGAAAATAATATTATGGCCATATACAACACCTGGAGGAGAATATCTTGGTAGAGGAGAAGACAAGTTACCGATAATTTTAAGTGGAGACTTCAACGTCAAATTTTCCCGTGAAGATGCTCGTCCACTTATTGATTTCCTCCAAAATGACTTGAATTTAGCCATGAATAATAATCCTCTGATTTCGACAATACGACATGGCACTACCATAGAAGCTGTATTTGTACAATATCTCAACGCTGTTAATACAAAACTTTTCGTATCATATTTTAGTTATCATAAGCCACTGATAACTGAAGTTCCGATTCAGACATTATCTGAAGATACTATGGAAGTGGACATCATTTAATTAAAAATACAATTCGAATAATAAGAAAATTTATGTTAGACTTAATGTGAGAAAATAAATATTTATTTTTCAAATTTAAACTGAACTTCGTTGATTATCCTTTTCCAATCCTATTATTTTATTGTAATTAATTATTTGCATGCAATTGAAAACTATTTTTTAATGATGCCAACGAAGTATAACTTCTCACGCGCGTACTTAAGTACACACGCACCCATTTTAGCTAAAACTCAAATGTATGAACATTTGTATTTCTCAATTACGTCGGTGTATGCCTGTACATGGGTATCAGTTGTTCTCAATTTGACTAATTCTATAGAAAACAGACGCATTTGTGGCGTCTTGTACTTGCACCGCGTACGTTACGGTAATATGTAAGAAGTAGAAATGATCCGCACTCGTTTAGGTTTGGAAATAGACTTAATCATACATCAAATGAATATTTGTTACGGATGACATCATGACATAGAAGTGGGGCGATGACCGCCACAGATTCATTAATAGCTAAGGACTATAACTGAACGCAGGTACAGATTAAAAAGGGTTGAGCAGAGCCACTCTGGCCAACAACGGAAATTCAAGGGAAAAGGGCTTTTAATTAAAACAACAAATACATGATATCAAATTTATAAAAAACAGTAAATAATTATCTTAAACAGTCAATCCATAACCTATTTAAATACTTCCAGATAAACTTCTCGGGATGTATGAGGACAACCCTTTATCTTTTAGCTTTAGAAATTAGTTTCCGTGTCTTTTCTTAAGTCGTAAGTCTCCTATATGGTAAGAAAACACCGCCACCCGTGGACAACCATGCTGCAGTCCGCGCATTAGTTGTGTTTCCGGCATATGAAACGGTGTAAAATAACACCGTTTCATGTTACGGCCTTTTAAGGGCCTCCTCAGCGAAACAATAAACACCATTTCAAGTACAACTACTATTCCACTGAGTATTCTATGAGTCCATATCACTTCGGACGAGCCGGCTCTATAAGTGCGATCGCATATGCTGCAGCATGGCTTTCTCATGAGTGACGTCAGTTATATAAAGTTGTATTACGTCTATATAATAAATTACAATGGTTTGGAATCTCTGCACAGAGAGTTTTACAAATCTTATATTAATTCTATAAGAAATATTCATTTTCTTATTTACCAGACTTGTATAGGATATATTGAGCCACACAGACCCCGTAAAAAGTAAGCTTGTCAAATAAAATAGGTTTTTTGTTACTTAATTTAAAGGAAATAACTGTAATGAGTGAAAATGTTAAGTCAACAACGTTAAACTATTTTTTGTAGACCTATCGAACCGCGAGTCGACTACTTAAAAAGTATTTTATTCTTAAAATGACTTAAAATTCATTTTTAAAATACTAGCGACACGATATAGAACACAAGCGAGCCACCAGAGCCGTCTTTAACCCATTGAAGGCCCTGGACATATTAGGATAGCGGGGCTCCTATGACATTGACAGAACGCTTTTTTAAAAATTCCGACCGGCTGCTCAGACGGCCCGTGACCATGGCCCAAACCGAGTTTCAGGTCTTGCAAAATACGCCCGTGCGCTAATCGCATCACAAAACAGATCTCGGAGAGCCTCGGCTCGCCCCAAACTCCGCGAAAAGCTGTTAACGCCATATGCCAACACCGGTTTTGACATTTCAAAAAAAACACTCTTTTATTTGTCTATGCTAATAAAGTGGTTTTTTTTGAGGAACAATCTACTTTCCTTATGGAAAATATATATATTTTTAAATATTATATCGGACTACAGAGCAGGTAAGTCTCCATAGTAAGAGAACAACGCGGCCCTTGGACAACCGCGCCACAGTCCGCGCATTTGTTGTGTTGACCGCTTTTTACGCCACATAACAGTTTAAAGGGCCCTTTATATATCCTCACTCAGCGACAGACACCATAGGCACCGTCACGAGGTCAACTACTATTTCAAGCTCAATGTTCTGTGATAAACAAGATCAATTCCTATCGATCGCCAGGCCTGGGCAAGTGCGCACAGTACCCACGAGAAAAGAGGATTCTGGCATAACGTATTTTTTCAAGGTACCCATTTTTATCTCCCGCGGTGTATCTTCAAGTGGCGCAGTGCACACCTGGCTGCAGTTCCTTTCGCAATGCGATAATTCCTGCCGATGCCTTTGAAAGTGCCCCGACCGAACACCTCCACGCCAACCCGAACACGTCGGCCATCTGCTAGACGTTCGGGTTTCCTGCAACAATAATAATAATTTTACACCCGCGATAGAGCCATGCTGAAGCATATGCGGAAGCACTAATTCGGCCGGCTCCTCCGAAGTGACACCACGGGCTCTCAGAATACTCAACGTGAAAAGCCTGCAACACAACCAATGCGCGGACTGTGGCGTGTCCATGGGCGGCGCTATTCTCAAAATATAGGAGACCCACCTGCTCCGTTTTGGAAGATTACATCAAAAATATAAGTACAACGGGCGGCCTCCTCTTGGCTCAGAATCTTTGAGCTACTTAGTAAGAATCTCACCCAAACTTAGCAGTATCGGGCTCCGCCTCCAGAAGCTCCCGCACTGGCGATTTGGGAGCGGCCGCGCTAAACGCCTCCAATTCCGCCATCATCAGACGAGCGTACGATCGCCACACCGCCCCGAGCGACATGCCTGCATAACAGTCATATGGTTTAGTTTCACACATCGGCAAAATTTCATAAAGAAAAAAGTGTAAAGAAAAATATAATTTTCTTATATTATGATATGAGAGTCTGTGGTGAATATAGATTGTAAAAATTGTGATTTGGGAACGACGTGGTAATTGGAAACATTAAATGTCCTTTCTTTTATTGCAGACAAACTCAAGCAAACAACAACAACAACAAGCAAAATCCATCTTTTTTTAAAAGGTAAAAATAATTTATTTTATTGTATAGCGGACAACGGCGAAGGTGGGTCTGATATACGGTAAGAGAACACCGCTGCCCATGGACAACCGCACCACACTCCGCGTACTCAGCAAAACTTAGTGGTATTAGTATTCGACGTACTTAACTGAAACTTGAAACAATTACTTTTCATACTCCAGACAGATTGTAGTACACTTTTCATCAATAGGAACAAAGCAGTGATGAGAAATTGATAAATGGAACGGGTAGGCTAGCTGCGTACCAGACAGGACGACGTCTGCCCGCTCCACTTGTATAAAATAATAAAGCTCAACGTGGGAGAACCATGCTGAAGCATATGCGGACGCACTAATTGGTCCAGCTCGTCCGAAGCGATACTACGAACTCACAGAATACCAGCGTGAAACACCGTGTTTTGCTCAGTGAGTTAGGATTATTAGAGTTATTCTCCTCTTAGCTTAGAGGAGACAGACCTGTTCCGTAGTCCGCTATACAACAACAAAGAAAACCTTCCTTATATTAAACAAGAAAAATTTTAAAAAGATCTGAACCTGTTGTTTTTATGTTTTTATAACCGGATTTTTTTATCACACATTCATTTAACTACTCACCCGAATCGAGAAATATGGCCCCAGCGACGGATTCGAAGAGGTCTCCAAGCGCCTTTGGAACCTCTACGTCTTCGGCCTGTTCCATTTCATCTTCTTGTATTAAATAATGCTGAAATACATTTTACAAGGCCAGTAAGATTACCTCCTAATCTTAGAATAATCTATAATTCGTTGCAAAAAGACTGCCAGATGACTGATATCTTTATTTTATTCTCATTTAATGATAAAAATTATTTGAAATATTTTATATATAAGATAGGGCATTAAATGTAAATTCTGGTAGCTTCTATAGAAACGTAATTGTTTTTTTTAACATATAAATCACTATAAAAATATCATGAGCATTGCTGACAAATTTACGCCAGGTATATGGTGCTTATGTGCCTATAACGTAACATTCTTTTTAAGAATTTCAAAAATAATAATATAACCACACCCGTGGGTGAGCCATGCTGAGGCATATGCGGAAGCAATAAATGGGCTGGCTCGTCTGGCGTGACACCACGACCTCACAGAATGCTCAACGTGAAATAGTACTTGTACTGTGTTTCGCTGAGTGAGTGAGGATATCGGAGGCCCTAAAAAGTGCTGCTTAAGCGGCGTAAAAAACCGGCAACAGAACCAATGCGTGAACTGCGGCGCGGTTGTCCACGGGCGGTGGTGTTCTCTTACTATATAGAAGACCCACCTGCTCCGTTATCCGTTATACTATAAAAAAAATAAGCATACCTCTTCACTAATGGAATGTCCATTCTCTTCTTGTATCTTTACATATTTCATTAGGACCTCATTGAGACCCGGTGACATGTGCCGGAAGTATCTAGCAAGAAAAAATAGTAAAAAAACAAGTCAAACAACAATCTTTAAAACCCCATCAAATTAAGAAGAGTTTATTAAATCCAAAGAAAAAATTACATATAATAATACAATGAATCTTAAATATTTCAATATAGATTATTTTTGGACAAAATTTAATTCTTCAATGAAGTGGATATAATTATAATAAATATTATAATCTTCCTGAAAATCTATTTTTGTGGAAATCAAGTTTGAAACAAATAATAAATCATTTTTTTTAAGAAAACAGAGAAGCCGTCCTCTGCCTAAAGGCATTCCCAGCTCTTTCAGAGGCGCGGATGAGTTGTCGGTCTTGTTTGTAATGAAATAAGGATATGAAAACCTTCAGTTTTCAAAAGTATTGAAAAATTCCTAAATCGTTTGTATATTCTTCATAGGTACTCACTTGTGAAATCCATGTCTCGCAGCCAATGTTGCGAATATAGTATTATTAACAAGAGCGGAGCGCAGATCTGTCAATGCGCCGGGCGAATGGCGCCGCGGGTCTTCGTACAGGTGTCGGGTTATAAGGTAATCTGGAATTCATTTTACACACATCAATGTCACTGTTTTTAAAAAAGCCTATTCGCCATTGGCTAAAGCGGCTATTTTCTTGCTTCTTCTAGCGGACAACGGAGCAGGTGGGTCTCTTATATGACAAGAGAACACCGCCGCTCAAGGACAACCGCGCCACAGTCCGCGCCTTGGTGTGTTACCGGCTTTTACGCCACTCAAGTTAACCTTCGTTTATATTAACATAAACAATAAAAAAATACTGTTCCCAAGTAAATAAAGTTTTTCTCTCTTTCAATATATGAAGCATACACTGGAACCCTTAGTGTATGCATTATATAAAATTATAATTGCGGAAACGCCTTTGTTATACATATGGATATCATCTAACATTTCATTATATGTTTAAAAGGTAATAAGTTTTTTATATTATTCACAAATTTTAGTTAAAAAAACATTGGAAAACGTCAACTTTATATTATAGTGAAAAAGTCTATGTATTATAACAATTTCAATGGTAATATAAGTTATTCGTCGTTCTTATTTATACATTTTTGAATATATTCTGTGGAATGCCTCACCAATCTATGGAATCAGCTACCTACAGAGGTATTTACAAACAAAAAAAGTGCGTACCTATGCCTAAAAGACTGACAACACACCTACGTCTCTGGGCCCCTGCAAGAGCCGGGGATGTCCATGGGCGTAGGACCGCTTACAAGTGCCCAATTAAAAAACAGACAGCACAATTTAAAAAAATTACACATATATAACGTATTCCAACCCAATATCTTACCCAATATGGCATCGCCGAGAAACTCCAGGCGCTGATAGCAGTCTGTCAGCCTATTTTTCTGGTGCGATGCGTGCGTAAGCGCCTGTAGGAGCAACGATCTATCACGGAATCTATACTGCAACGTATTTTCTAATTCTTCGTAGCCTGAAAACAATAAATATTCTAGTTAATAATCTTGTTAAAAACAACGCAGTTTCAATTTTCAGTACTGTTAGAACGCCCATAGAATTTATTACAAGCACTTTACAATAATTGTACGTCAATTAAATCCTACTAATATTATAAACGCGAAAGATTGTATGCAAATACTAAATATGCAAAAACTATTGAATGCAGTTTAATGAAACTTTATAATAATATAGCATAATAACATATAGGCACATAGTATACAATGATTACTGTATACTGTAAATTGGCGGAAATAATAATATTTCCTATACATATTTATACATTTTATTATGTGTCACAAAAGTCGAACCGAGTATCGTACCGGGCTGAACGACGTCATCTCGGTCCACCAAACATATATAGTTAATATAACGCAGTGATATATCATTTATATATATATCATTTTGTGCTGCGCACCAACATTCTGTGGTCCGATATATATCTGAAAGGTCACTCCGGTGAGCTTCCGACTGGCCACTCAGGCTTACGACTGCACAAGCCGAGGTTCGTGTCTCGCAGGAGACGCCCTTGCGCTAGTCGCGACACAAAACAAATTTTCGCACCAAAGTTCACGAGAAGCTGTAAAGGCCTTACGCGAACAGCGTTAGTCATTTAAAAAAAAAAGACACTGTGTGGAATCAGCTGCATTCAGAGCTATTTCTAAACCAATACAACTTGGGCAACTTGAGAAAAACAGCGTGCCTTTTCCTTAAAGGTCGGCAACGCACCCGCTGCTCTGCAAGGACTAAGGGTGTCCAGGTCCCTAGGAGACCCTCCCGCTTGTCAGCCACCATTTTCATAAAAATATAGCCTACTGTCCATAAAAATAAGATTATTAAAATTATTTACCGGATAACATTTGCTCGAGTTCGCCTTCGGGATCCTCAATATACCGGAGTAGTGGCGAGGGCGGTGCTTTAAGCTCTCCAAACACCGGCTGAAATATATTTAGTATTTTTTATTTTATTTTTATTTATATTTTATTTTAATTTTAATAAATGTTTTCATTCATTTAAAAAGATTTGCTCTTAACCCTATTTAATGAAAAGGTGTGTGTCTGGCCGCCAAAATTATCGGCAAAATTATTTGTAAGGGCCTCCAATATCCGCACTCACTCTGTGAAACACAGTATCGTTTCACGCTGAGTATTCTGTGAGCCAGTGGTATCAGTTCGGACGAGCCGGCCCAATTAGTGCGTCAGCATGGCTCTTCCACGGGTTGCATAAAGGGAGACTCACCTGCACCCATTTGCCGTCTATATCCCTATATGGTCTTAGACTGCCCACAGGCCTCCCGGGCCAACTCCAGTCTTCGGGCGGCGGGTGCGATTCAGGGGCGCACTCGTCATCCGACGAACCACAAGTTTCCGACTCACTTGACAATGGCTCATAGGTTTTCTGAGGTGTTTTCTGTAACAAATATATGCCAATGGAAGAAATAATATGTACATAAAAATTGATAAATCAACAATGAATAAACTCATTTTGTTTGAAATAGATGCAGCGGCAATTTCTATGATACAGTGGACAACAAAGCAATGAGTCTCCTATATAGTAAGAGAATACTGCCGCCCATGAACAACCGCACCAAAGTCCGCGCATTAGTTATGTTGCAGGCTTTTTACGCCGCTCAAGCGGGATTTTTTAAAGGCCTCAGGTGTCTTCTTTCTCTCAGATAGACACAGTTTTTAGAAAAATCCTTTAGACAGATTCACTACATATATATTCACAAAATCTTAATACTGTTCACGAATGGACCAAAAAATTTCAATGTTTATCGGATTACCATTTTTTCGAAAATTTAAAAGGTACTTAGTAGTAGTAAGTAGGTACTCATAGTAATATAATAGCGGAGTTTGTTTTCCCGGTTCCTTAAATGTGGGTAGGTATAAAACCTGTCTTAAATCTAATGACATTGAAAAGTTATTGTGAATCAATATTTTTTTAATAAATGAGCATATTTATTACATTGGTTTTCCATTAGACTCATTCAAGTAAATTTAACAATATTTAATAGAAATTTATATTATAAAAATAATCAATTTAAAAATGCCGGCAACACAATCAATGGGCGGACTATGACGGGACTGTGTATGGGCAGCGGTGTTCTCTTACCATATAGGAGGCCCACATGCTCCGTTGTCTGTTATACCATACGAAATATGGAAATAAATATAAACGTATATGAATTTTATATTTGTATCACTAGTAAATACAGATAATAATGACATATTTTAGGCTAATTTACACACTTTTTAAACATACCTCCACTACACAGCTGGCTTCCTGGCAGTTCTGTCTTTTCACATATGGATGGTCGTTGGGTAATTCTAACAGATGAGAAGGTAAGACTCGGATGCCCAGCCAAGACATGAAGAGCAGGGCTCCGCGAGGCCCACAGTCCAGTAAATACGCCCCGATTAGGGCTTCAACGCAGTCCGCTATTGATTTGTCTGAAAAATGTGTAATACTATTGATTGACACTAGTTTTAAAAAATTGCACGAACTTCTAAGCGATGACTGAAATGAAAATAAATGACTGACATAATTTAAAAAAATAATAATTTTGAAAGCCACTCAAACTCAAACTAATTAGGCAGGCTCGTCCGAAGTGATGCCACCTCAAATATTCATTAAAGGGCGGCAACGCACTCGCGGCTCAGCAAGGGCTAGGGGTGTCCATGGGCGGAGGATGGCTTGCCATGGGTGCGCCTCCGGCTCGTTTTCCAACGTTCATATAAAAAAAATACTAACCCGGTATACTATGTTGGGTAATAAGGTTGTATGGAATAAAACAGCCTGCATTGTCAACTGGTATTTTTTTCTCGCTCTCTTCTTGATCATGCTAAAACGGAAAACCACTTTTAAGTAATTTTTATAAGATTGAATAACGCCATATTAGAGGAATAACAGCAGGCGCCATTAAAACCAATCTCATCATGTTTAAATTAATGGAAATGTATTTTAAAAAAAGTTTGGACCACCAATACAAAAAAAATACATTAAATAACTAATTGAAATAATGAAAAACAAGAAAGCATTGCTTGAAAACACAAATCAATTCAATATTGAATAAAGGTTTCAACTATGTGCATAGCAAATGTTATCAGCATGACGTATCCAATTGTTCTTAACTTACAATTACTGTAACTTTTTTTCTAAAAGGTTTTTAACTCGCCAGAATGGCCTTGGTTAGAGGTTGTGGGCTCGCTGATAATTAAATTATGCCGCGATTTGCAAAGATGTCTCCTGCGAGATACGAAAATCACATAGGAGATCCATACTGACGCACTAATTTGGCCGGTTCGTCCGAAGTAATGCCACGGGCTCACAGAATACTCAGCGTGAAAAGGTAGTTGTCCTTGTCTTTCGCTAACTGAGTGAGGATATCCGGAGGCCCTTAAAAATGCCGCTTACGCAGTATAAGAAGCCGACAAACCGACGCGGAATGTGGCGCGACTTTCCATGGGTTGCGGTGTTCTTTTACTATATAGAAGACCCACCTGCTCCGTTATCCGCAATAACATAAAAAAACCTCGGCCTTGGACATCGCAGAAGAGACGGTGTCTCACAGAAGTGGAACAGGGAGTGAAGATCATCGCCATCGCTTCAGGCGAATGTAATGTAACCAACCGAGTATGTCTTATTTATAACTCTACTCACACTGATTCCCGGTTGCATTGTAGGAGGAGGTCTGTGACAGGGCGGCAACCAGTTATCGTGCGGCTCGAATTTCGACGCTATCATACGCGCACCTAAACGCTTGTTGCGCCCAAGGCGGTAGAGGTTCAGATTCGACACCTGGAGAAACATTACATCATCTACTTACAACTTTGATGTGTGCACATACTTAGAACGCATGAGTTCTTAAAAAGGCAAAATTTGTCGTTTCACTACTCCGTCAGTCGACGATCTAGAAGAACGTAGCCTCGAATCCGAGTGGTTTTAAGAGGCTACCACGAAGCGAGAGGGTTACCGGTTACCGGTTCGAAAAAAAAAAAATATTCAACGTGAAAATGTTTAAAAATAATAATTTACGAATATGTGGTATAAATAATTTAAATATAACGTATAACTTAAAAATAATAGATGAGGTATGTAAAAGAAATGCTTTTATTAATAATGATTTACCTGTTTACTTCTCATGTGGGACAATTTTCCTTCGTGGACGGCCGGGTGCGCGCAATACAAATAGGCGGTTATCGCAAACTTGAGAAAACTATCTCCGATGGTCTCTAGCCGCTCTAGATTTATTCCGTCGTTCGCGTTCGACATTGTTAGGCCCTGAAAACCAAGCAAACTCATGAAACATTAATATTATCTAAACTAACATTATACAGAGATAAAGTTTGTGTTTTTTTATAGTATAGCGGACAACGGAGTGGGTTGGTCTCTTATATGGTAAGAGAACAGCGTCGCCCATCACCAATCGCGCTAAAGTCCGCGCTTTGGTTGTGTTGCCGGTATTTTTACGCCACTCAAGCGGCATATTTAAGGGCCACCGATATCCTCAATCACTCAGCGAAACACAGTACAAATACGGTTTCACGTTGAGTATTCTGAGCCCGTGGAATCACTTCGGCCCAAATAGTGCGTCAGCAGGGCGCTCCAACGAGTATGTAGATATTGTAGGAGATTATTTCTGGATCTATAGAACCGATTTTGAAAAAATATTTTTTTGGAAACGATGGTAAACAAGCAGGCGGCTCACCTAGAATTAGTGGTTCGTCGCCAATGCGCACCTGGCCTTTTGACGATAGGTACACTTATTTTAGAGGTCTCCAAGTTTTATTGGTTTAGAAATACCTCCACTGGCTGCTGATTCCACCGTGTGGTGGTGCACGGCTTATAATACCTTAAAACGCTCAGTTGTGGAACGACTTGAAAATTCTTTTACCAATAGTTAGCTCCATTATCATGAGTAACATAGGTTATATATTAAATCGAAAAATCAAAAAGAAGTAGAAGAAAAAACAGTCGAACAATGTTTCTTTCGAACACAGCCTTAACGATTAGTGATATATGACTGAGTTCTAGAGAAACGTTGTAAGCTTGACTCTAATGCCTATAAAAAAACGACAGCATATATCTTACTTTCATATTTATATGACAATATAACGTTTGTCCGGTCAGCTAGTATAGAATAT
>DWCF01005919.1:0-13325 GCA_018230265.1 Delias oraia
TCTGAATTTATGATATTATCCTCTCGCGAGGCTATATAGGCTTGTTGTAATCTATTGTCATAGGATCATGCGGATCGCCACGTCCTAAGCGATACCACGGGCTCACAGAATACACAGCGTGAAACGGTACTACTGTACTACAGTGTTTCGCAGAATGAGTGAGGATATTGTAGGCCTTTGAAAGTGCTACTTAAGTGGCGTAAAAAGCCGGTAATATAAATAATGCGCATTCTGTGGCGCGGTTGTCTACGAACGGTGGTGTTCTCCTACCATATAGGAGACCCACCTGCTCCGTTGTGTGCTATATATACAATTTTAGAAAAGCTGAAAATATGAGTATTAATTAGTACCCAGTAAGAGTTTTAAAGTATCCGCCGTAAAAATGTTATACAAAGTTTTTTAATCTTTACACTTCACGGCTGCAACTTTAGTTTAGTTTAGTCCTTATCAAGTTTAGTCTTTACGATGTCGTAGCCGAATTAATGAATCATTATTTATTCAAAAGTATACTAAAATTTTCCTAAATTTTCACTTTCTCTTTATAGCTATTCTACATATGTTTACTGTGTTTATTTATAATCAATTTGTACTGGTATACATAGGAAAAATATATAAATAAAATACTTCTTTAAAACTAACATGTTACCCGTCGGAGAGTCATGTTGAAGCATATGCTGACGCACTAATTAGGATGGCTCGTCCGAAGTGATATCACGGGCTTTTATTTTTTATTCTATAGCGGACTATGGAGCAGGTAGGTCTCCTATATGGTAAGAAAACTCCGCCGCTCATGAACAACCGCGCATTGATTGTGTTTCCGGCTTTTTACACTCCTTAAGTGGCACTTTTTAAATGGCCTCCGATATCCTCACTCACTCTGTGAAACACAGTACAAGTACCGCTGAGTATTATGCGAGCCCGTGGTTGTTGCCCGTGTCAGCATGGCTCTCCCACAAGTGCGACAGAATTAAGACACTCGCCCAGCCACTGTCAACAAGCCCATCCAGAGACCGAATAAATTATAATTTTCCCAAACCGGGTTCGAACACAATTTCTCTAGTATCATGTTACGCTTTTAAACCATTAGCATACAAGGCTCTATATAAATCTTTATTTGATAATTTCATTATAAACCCTGCTATTAACAGGGTACCAAAAATTGAGTTAGACTCATTTGAGTGTTCCCCTCCACGGAAATCTTTAGTAAAAGGCGAAAGATTTGTACGTGTTGAAGGGAAACCAGAGTGAATTAAATATTTTCTCGTGATACTATATAGAACGACACATACACAATACTAGCGAGTTTCAATAACAATCACCGCCATCTGTTGACGACTTTACGCACATTTCTTGCGTCAGTTTAATATTAAAATTCAAATATTTTTTTATGGATAATCAGTCCATATATCATTGTTAAATTTCCTTAATATCAAGATGCAAGATATTTTGTCGTTGAGCAAATTCGATACCTTCACATATTTGACGCATGAATAAGCGAGCTCGCAAGCTTGCTCTGTTAGTATAAAGTCTTCGTCTAGGGTATTATATTACCGATGCCCGTGCACAGCTGCGCCACAAACTGAGCTTTGCGATGGTATTCTGTGAGCCCATGGTATTATTTTTGACGTGCCGGCCCCATAAGTAGGTCAGCATATGATAAGCAGGTCTCTCCCAAGGTTAAGACAGTGTTAAGATATTTGCTCGACAACTGTCAAGCCCTTTCAAAAATCAAAAAAAAAATTGAATATTTTTTATATTCGAAATCGGGAATCGATCCCAAAAGACCACTTAACTACGAGGCTAAAAAAAGCTTGGAGTGTCAGTATCAACATTTCTTTTATAAATCATTCATTTTCTCTTTTCACGCGATTTTCATCATTTGAAAGTTTGTGCATCGTTAAATTGAAGTGCCATTAATGAAAAATGTGAAATCATTTTCATTTAATAAAAAATAATGAAATGTATATTTCTGTGAACAAAATCTTAAAGCGAAATTGTACTTTATATTTTTTTTGTCTTTTGAAACTCCTTGAGAATAAGTTGATCTGAAACAATATTACATTGTTAAGAGTTATAGTTAAAACATTTATTCAAAAAATATAATAACTACGAATCAATATGATTAAGGAATATTTTACTTTCAATATACCATTCCGAAAAAAATTAAATATATGATATTTTTATTACCATTTCCACTGTGTAAGGTGTATAACGAAGAGCTTTAATAAATCCTAATGTCATTTACACATATTTTTAATTGATACAGATGTACAGATAACCATCGATATAGAAATTAGAAAAACACTATTCTTATTAATTTTTAAATTACAGTGACGAGCATTAAAAATTTGGCCAGTGTCAGTTTGCTATATATACAAATTTATAATCACGAACCAAAGTAAGCAAAGAAAAAGATATACATAACACAACATAAGTATTTACAGATAAGAGTCATAATTTATTGAGATAAATGTTAAGAGATAAATGAATAAATATATATTAACATATTTATTTATACTTTGAAAGAAAACTCAGTACTATGTTTTATAGGAACGTGGGAAAGCCTGGAAGCTTACGCTGACCCACTATTGGGTTGGCTCGTTCGAAGTGATACCACGGCTCACAGAAAACTCAGCGTGAAATGGTAATTGTACTGTATTTCGCAGAGTTAGTGAGGATATCGGAGGTCTTTAAAAGTACCGCTAGCGACGTAAAAAGCCGGCAACACAACCAATGCGCGGATTGTGACGCAGTTGTTAATGGGCGGCGGTGTTCTCTTAGCATATAAGAGACCCACCTACTCCGTTGTCCGCTATAGACTGAAAGAAAGAATAAATAGAAATAGCAGTTATATCAGAGCGAACTTAAAAGAACTAAAACAAAATGCGGAACGTCATACATCAAAGTCATCGTTCGTTTGAATCGGGGAAATTTCTAAAACAAATAAATTGTGTCTCGCGATAGATCTTTTTTGTTTTGAATAAAGTTGTATTCGTTAATCTTTTCAATAGATCCTTTTATGGAAAACTTTTATTAAGTAGCTAGAGTTAATATTGAAGTGAATAAAATCACCCTATTTTGCATTGGTTAAAAGTAATTTCGTTTGAAAGACGCAAAGAATAAAAGAAAACATACAAATATTTTCACAGAACTCCCACGCGGGTTGAGACTATTCAGAAAGTATTTTAAAGTAAAATCAAGGAATACATTCCCTACGTGTTCAAGGCGTATAATTTATTTAATTTTGCTAGCTCAAGGATTCTCTTGATTTGCAAATAAGCTCTGGAATTTTTAATTATATATTTTGCCATTTATAGTGGTACCGCGATACGTAATGGTTTTATTCTCGATTGTTTAGTTTCTGAAATTAACAAATCAATCACAAGTCATTTTAAATAAAATCGGATAAATAATTCTTTAGATTTGTACACCTTTTTTAGATAATTTAATTTAATTTTATAGTAGTCCATGAACAACTGCACCAAAATCCACATTTTCGTTGTGTTGCCGGCGTCTTACGTCATTAAATCGGTATCATTTAATGGACTTCTACTATTGAAAGTCACTTCACTTCAATTTCACGCTAATATTCTGTGAGTCCGTGGTATCACTCCGGACAAGCTAACAAAAATGATATGAAAAACCGAAATAATTATTTATTATCCCAGATCTTAAGAAATTAGCGACTTAAAATATTTTGTAAACGTCATGTCTGTTTCGTTTAAAAATTTCTCAAATTTCGTTTCATTAACTTTAGATTAACTTAAAAAGGCGAAAATAATGCCCGGTCTGCTATAAATTTATATTAAAGATTTTAAATATTTTTCTACTATTTTACCTTATTTTACATTATTTATATTTTTATTTATTTTACTTCCGTTTTCAATTCTAATATATTTAATATGTATAAAACCGGGTAAGTTATATATTACATATTTATGTGAGTTTGTTTATCTGTCTCTAGTATTTTAAGTTACAATAATACCCAATTTTTTAATTAAATTGAATTATCTTTTTAATAAACTTTATAATGTAGAGGCTGTTTTATTTTAACCATATCTGTTTATTCATTATTTCAATTTTTATTTTTAATTATTACGTCGAATATTAATTTTTTTAGAATTTTTTTATTTGATATTTATTTTTAGAAATTTATTGAAATTATAATATTTTTTTGTGTTGTCATTACCTTTGTTATTCTCCAACATCTTTTTAAAATATATATATAAACAAATTTAAATTCATAAGCATTTATTCAAATAGGCCCAATTAAAAGTTTTGTCGCTAAATTTACAATTGTTGGTTTCTTTATAAGCTATTGGCTAGTCTAAAAGGTCAGCTGATGCTTGTGCAGAAGTTTTCATGCATCTTCATTTTCTATGTATTGATTCATGTAATATTAAACTTCCTTAATAAAGTACTTTTTTGTAAGATTCTTGATTTTACTTTCTGAAGTTCTATTACCTCTTTAGGGATTTTATTATATAAGCAAACTAATTTCCCCAAAGAAGTCATTTTACGTGTTTTAGATAACGTAAAACTAAGTATCGCTATTTTATCCTTATTCCTAGTATTAAAATTATGGTGCTCACTGTTTAATTTGAATCTATTACCATAAACATTTGAAAGAACTGTATATCATAAAAAATATACAGCTACAATCCAATCTTTTTTGGATTGGCAATGTAGCCGTCCGCGTGATTGATGGATCTGTACGTGTACGTATTTTCAGATATTCTTTTTAAATGATGGAGCCATGGTTTGTTATTAACGGTCGTGAAAGGGGAAATAAAACAACAATATGTACTTAACAAACACTTTATTTATATAACAATAATAGTTATCAAAATAACTACAACGTTGTCGTGCCTTCACTATTTTAACAGACATACAACATCGAATACAAGCAAGCTATTTTGCCATACAATATAAATTATGTAACAGACTTTCCCACATACAAATATCGTCCACAAAGCGAGGACTGCTGAATAAATTTATGACGCCTATTAAACCTCCATTGTAATTGTCGAATATGCGTTTATCATTTCGTTTTATTCGCGAAATAAAGACATACGTAAACCAATTTCAGTGCCCATTCAACAGAAGTAATTTATTTCACTAGTTTGAACCTAAAACCACACTTGATTTATCCATTTAGCCACGGAGGCGTTCTTTGAAGACTTATTGTCTTATATATTCCGTAATAGAATTTTTTATTGTAAACAAGATATTTTAATATCTTATGAGAAATATTTTCTAATTTAAATATGAATTCCATATGAAATGATCTATTTTTATTGTCTAGCGGCAGGCGGGTCTCCTTAACGGTAAAAGATCAACGCCGCCTATGACAACTGCCTTCAGACCTTTTGAAATTTGCCTTTTTGAATTCAGGCTATGTTATGTTATGGACTTTTTACGCCACTTAAACGGGTACAAACTCAGATATCCTCACTCACTCAGCGAAATACAGTACAAATACCGTTTCAAACTGGTATTTTAATTTCTACTGGTGTAACTTACTTTGATTAATAATAGTAACTAATATGGCGTAGAGATTCAGATTTCATATTAATTCAAACTTCATTAAGGATCAAATAGAGCCCGATCGCATGATTACTAACAAGATTTATTCAGCTGAAGTGGCAATGGGCAGGCGACATCGCACTTAGAGAGGATGGCCGATGGGGCCGAAAAGTGTTAGAGTGGAGACGACGGACTGGCAAACGCAGCGTGGGACGTCCACCCACAAGGTGGACAGACGACCTTATAAAGGTCGCCGAAAGACGCTGGGTGCAGGTCGCCTCCGACAGGTATTCATGGAAGTTCAAGGGGGAGGCCTATGTCCAGCAGTGGACGTCTTATGGCTGAAATGATGATGAATTATGATACAACTAAGTATCAAAAGATTAACCGTAGCTTTTCATAGCTTTGAATTAAATATTGCATGGCATACAAATTCAAACATTCTAATAATATTTGATTTAATTTTTTTTTCTAAGCGGACAACGGAGCAGGTGGGTGTCGTATGGATAACCAATTGTTGTATTAGTATCACTTCGGACGAGCCCGCTCAAGTATAAAAAACTTAATTGTGAACGAGTCACACTATACATGTCACGTTCATTGTCCTAATAATCGCTTTGCAGTATCAACAAATTCAACTTTTTCGAAATATCTTTAAAATTATTAAGCATATTTTAGTTCGCATTTACGATGCAGTAACAGTTAGCGTATCAGCGTTGTCATTTTTTTTATGGTATAACGGGTAACGGAGCAGGTGGATCTTCTCTGTTGTAAGAGATCACCACTGCCCATGAACAATTCCGCCACAATTCGCCGGGCCACTGTTATGCTCCCATAAAAACCGAGTAAGTTTGAAATTAATAAGTTTTATTTTATTCAGCTGGAGATCGAACTCAATACCTCTCGCTTCGTGGTAGGTTATTTATCTTAGTATAGTCAGATTCATTTACTATGCTGACAGTATTGAGAAAATCTGTTACCTCTCTTCATCTATTTAATAGTGAACAAAGTAGGAGTTATGAAGATAATTTGATAGATTTTCTAGAAAGAGAAAAGTTACAATAGGAATTATTTAGGATTAGATTTATGTTAGCTAGTCATCTAGGTAAATTAGATTCTTACAATACATTGTAAATAAAGCATTTCGAATCTTTAATTTATTACAATTAAGTATTCACACTAAGGTTTCCCAAAAAAAGCATTATTGAGGCATTTTGTGTCGCGCGCCACTCTGTAGAAAAAGACAGCCTGAAAATCGATATAACTTCGAGGCCTTCAAATAAATGGCCCGCTAGGGCCACCGATGTTCATGGGCGGTAGACAGATGGGCTCTCTGGCTTCCAGCTCTTACATAAAATAGAACCAACTTCAATTTTAAGATTACATTTCCAATAATAACCTGATTAATTTATTTAAGCTTTAAAAAATGATTATAAATCGTGAGTTAGTAATAAAATAAATTTTCTAAGGCTTTATTTTTCGTAGAGGCATTTTACTTTGGAAAACCTGTATGTGAAGCAATATAAGGACAACGTTTGGCTAAATAATTAATCTTTAATTCATTAATTTATCATATAATGATATATATATATAATGAATAAATAATTTATAATTTTCTATTCTTCTAAAAAGAACCATGCTCAAATATATTTTAGTTTTACTCAAGTATTACTTGAACTTTTGCAGCATTCTCTTTCAATATTTTATTTATAATATCATTTTTAAAGTGTATCGAATTTCGTTGTAATATTTTATCAGCGGTCGAAAAATATAGAGTTTTTGATTTAAAATAGAAATTATATTTTAAAATTAATGGACGATTACACCTGGCATATTTGTGTATTAATTTCATGAAATTATAATAATTTACTGATATATTTCAGTAAAAATACTATTATGTTAGTAAAGTAACTTCAAAACACCCAAAGCGAGTAAAGACTACTGTTAGAATCCTGAAGTAGTACCGAAATTACTAAGACTTTTATCTGAAAATAATGCCTTATTAGATCTGTCCATTTATTGATGCTAAAACGACACAAAATTAAATCTGCGATAAAAAATTATTTAAATCAGACAGAAATACTAATATCGTGAACCAAATATTATAACATTTTTTTATCGATTTTTATAACTGCTACCAAAATTCTGCCTACAGATACCGAGAAATAATAAATTTCAGTAACGAAGTGACTGACAGATGGACAGTTCAAATTGAAAGTCGATTCCGTAAGTCAATTATTCAATAAAATGGAGAAATGTTCAATGTTTTTAAAATTGCATCGGTCCGTACATATACAATCTTAAAAACCACGTATGTTTTAATGAGAAATCTGAATGTTCTGTTGGAAAATTTTAAATCTTTAATAAAATTCGAGCTAAGATGTTTAGCTGCTCCATTGCTGACCAAATTACCAACTATCTAACCGATAATTTATAAATTTATACACATTTCTCCATTTTACTAATCTTTTTTTATAATTTATTAATATTGTTCTCACATAACATACTTATAAAACTAAATTGCAATATTTTACGCAACTTCAATTTATTCCTACCTTTGTAATTTCTTGCTCTATATAGTCTATGGTCGGAACAAAAATGACCACAGGTTATATGTGAATAAATTATTGCAATATAGTTTATTTTTAATGGTATGGGAACACTTTTGTCAATTGTCGCTAAATTTTTTGACTTAAACGACGGCTTTCTTTAACTCGGTGTAGACAAACAACTACAAAGAAGACTATATCTCATTAATTGATTAATCATTATAGATATCAGCATAATTCTACAAGGGTGTGGTAGATACCAATCTAGTTTAACAAAACTGAATAATTACAAAATACATTTGTAAAATATGAAAGGAACATTTCGAAAATTTCAAAAGACTGAAAAAGTTTCTAAGTTAAATAAATTCGAAACGAACTTGGTCCAAACTCGTGTAAATATCAAAGTTAGAAAATCTAAAAATACCAAAGTCGTGTATAAAATTGTTCGTTGTCATCGGAGTTGTAAATATAATATAAATCAATGGTTTTTAATTTAAAATTAAATGTATCAAATATTACTTAGTACTTTTTTCATTTTAAAACATTTATATGGTAAAACGTTGAATTCTAGTTTGGATTAAATTTAAAATTAGTATTATTTACTTATAACACATTTTGCGACTTATTTCAAGATAAGTATTCTTTCTGATAAGAGAATCCGTAGTAAGAATTTACTTGCACTTATATTAAGATTAAGTATAGAGTATGTTAAATTGGAATCCCATTAAAGATTACGTTTAAAAGTTTGATAATAAAATGAAATAGATTCTCATGATTTCCATCCAATGTCTAAAAATCCGCGGATCTAACTAAAACCATCTATTTAGAAGAAGCTATAGATATATAATAAAAATATCAAAATAATAATATACTGTGTATACATAAAAAATCTCTAGCAATGGCGATTTTTCTATTTCTATACAAAAATGTCAACTTATCGCCGCTTAAAATTAACTGACAGCGTTGTGTCATCGCGTTTTATTAGGCTTAGTTAATTAATAGCTTAGCGGTATTTGTGGTCTCATTTCAAATTTTCATATAATTTAGTAAATACATAATACCTTTAATATTATATAGCGGACAACGAAGCACACGGGTATGCTATGGTGGTAAGAGATGCGCTTATGAACAACCGCGCCATAATCCACGCTTTGGTTCTATTGTTGGATTTTTACATATAGCGGTTTAGTCTAACAGGCCTAACAGGTATAGTCTAATAGCAATACAATGTTTCACTCTGTTATCACTACAAACGAGACGTCCTTATTAATGTCATGCATATGTTTCAGCATGACCCTCCCACGATTTACACAGTGTTAAGAAACTCGCCCAGCCACTGTCAAGCCCTTCCAAATACTGAATTAATTTGAAATTAATTTTTAATTTTATTCAAAATGGGATTTGTATTCTCTTTTATAAGGTAAGTGTAATATATTCGCCCCGTTAGTAATAAATTAAGGTACGATCAAAGAGCTTTTTCAAGGTAATACCTATACCATCAAGATTACTTTTGATTTCAGCTAAAAAGCCCACCGTCCGAAATACAAAGAATAAAAGTTTTGGAAATATTTGAAAACGCTCTTCAATATTCCAGGTTTGTCAATGTAAGGAACTACTAGTGAAAAGTTCAAGACTTTTATAAACTCACATAGATAAGATATAAGATACATTATATACAAAATTGATTTCATAGACAAAAATTATGGTTTGAACATGGACTGTTGGTCTGTTTTAATAATAAGAGTAATAATTTGAGAATTTAAACTAAATAAAAAAAAATTTCAACCATATAGCATATAAACTCAAAAAATTCAATTATAAAAGGACGGCATCGCACTCGTGGTCCTGCAACCGCTGGGGTTGTCCATGGATGGATGACTGCTTATAGCTAGGTGAGTCTCCTGCATGTTGGCCACTTAATACTTTGATTTGCAAATATAAAATAGAAAAAAAAAGATTCGCAATAATCCAGATGGCACACGCATATTTTTGCGCATTTCGTCTTTTTGACCCCAACGAAAAATTTAAAGGTATATATTCCATTAAATTAAAATTATTACAGCTATAGAAAAATCTTGGAATAGAAGACCACAAAATCGCTTGCTAATTATGGCACTGAACACACATAAAAGATATACACATACATAAAATCGCAGTATTCCAGATCGAATCAAAAGATAAGGACTCGAGGTTCGTTTCGGAATACAATCCCTCTGCTTCGATTTTAGGTATGATGTACCTACAAGTACTACACAAATTTCTATAAATTTTATACAGATATTTTCTCTATTTATCACCTAGTTAGACCTTTAACCACAGCCTTCAAGGCTTAAGCATGCCACTTTTATGTTGGAATTACTTAATTTACATAGCAAACTTTATTTTTGTATGTTTTGTTCGTGTTTCTTCTTAGATGTAACACAATTCAACTGAGGCATTTTTACCTCCTCCTTTGTAATCGTTTAATTTTGCGATATAATACACATAATTCCATAGATGTTACATTGCCGCCAAACCCCATATGCGCAGATTATATATATTATAGGTTGTTCTGTGGAATAATTGGAAATAAATTTAATTTACCGCGTAAAATAAAATTAGCTACGTAGATTAATACTCATTCCATCCCTTAAGTGTTCTAACAATAGAGAAAACTACTCTCTAAGGAAGTAGATGCTACCTGTACATATTTTGAGCACAATGCTTCAATCTGTAACATCTAAATTCATCTAGGAGTGTCTTAGTTTAATTTATTCACACCCGTCCACAAATATCAATATTAAAATGTATACAAAATTATTATTAATTAACAAAATAAAACGAACAAAGGCTTGATACAAATTAAACTCAGCAATAAGCCAGATTTCATTATAATTTTATTTTACTTAGTCAAATTTAGGATGATAGTTTAGACAGCTCACAGTAATTGCTGTATGTATACCGTAGTGTCAGTATTAATCAAAAGTATTAGACTACAGTAATTACTTGATTGTTTTTCTGTCAGAATTATCATATTAAATTTTATAAAACGAAGACATTATTAATAAATTTAAATATTTATATGTTTATTAGGCTTATTAAAATGGTTATTTTATGAATAATACGTAAAGGCTTACCAAATTCTCACCAATAACAATTTATGTTAAATAAAAGAAAACCTAAATTTACATTTTAATAAAGTTTAATTATATAGGGGACAATGATGAGCGGAACATGGAAACGGCGTAAACTTAATTATAAGGAAATTATTATTTTTTGACGTCAAAAGTATTGTAAATCAATCACGACAATTTTCAAGTGATTGTCGAATCCTCCGATAAGTAAATATTTTTTGATTTGATTTTGAATGGAGCAGGCGGGTAAGAGATCACTCCTTAGTGGTAAGAGATCACCGCCGCTCCTGGACAATCCAATTGAAATTAGGGTCTATTAAAATTCTATCAAAAATGAGTTACTATAGTTTGGCATAAATATCTTTATAATTTATTTTTATACTACTTTCAAACTAGATTCTAATTCATTTCGTTATTCGTAAAATCTGAAAATAATTTGTGTCAATTAATAATTATTAACAAAAATATAAATATCAAAGCTTAGCTGAATAAATAGTTATAAATTACTAAAAATTAGATTTAACAATCACAACGTTATATATTCATATTTTACAATAATTATTGGATTGAAATTATTCAAAGAAAGTTTTTGATATCTTCAAAACATCAAAAGTTTGTATCATTGTTAGTGTTACTGAACAAAAACTTAATATAATATAAGTTACCAAATTAAAAAAAAATAATAATTTCATTCCAATTACATTTAATCAAATTAATTTATATATATTAAAATCGTCATGTCGTTAGCCAATGCGACGCGCTAACCATTCAAATTGTCAAATTGTCATTCAATATATCTTGATTAGAATCCCTTAATTATACCATACGCTTCTAAGCTAGATAGAGTGAGGTAAGCTAACCATAGAGAGAAGAAAAACATAGAGGTTAATATTTTGACGGTGCGCGGTCCACCGAGCTCACCACCCACAGACTTGCGTCGGCGTAGCATTAGAACTATCACCACCAGTGCCGCTTCAGAACAGAACATAGTCACGCTGAAGGCAAGGCTGTTAAAAAATATTATTATTAAATCAATTTTTGTAACATAACAAATATAAAAATATGATATATTGGCAACAAAACGGGTTTCTTCTCTGGAAAGAGAGCACCACCGCCCATGGACAACCGCTCCACAATTGGCGCTTTGATTGTTTTACTGGATATTTATACACTTCTTAAGTGGCATAATTTCCTCCTCAAGAACTTACTCATCTAAACAAGATACAAATAATTTTTTATCTTTACTTTTAGTTTGTCTCAACTCAAAATTTCTCAAAATTTTTAAATTACCCACATATTTAAGCTTACGAATTATTGAGCTAAACATTATATAAAAAAATAATTCTATATAAAATTAACAGGTCATATATTCCTACTTATATAGAAAATGCTAAAAAAATATACTTCAGAACTGTAGATAAAATTAAAAAAAAAACTTTATAAAATTAATGTTTATAAAATTATAAAATTTTATAAAATTAACGCAAAACGTTTATAAAATTAATGTTTTTATTTTAAGAGCCATTTAATAATAACCAATCCATGCATGTCAGAGGCGCATACAAGATCGATTGACCAAATTTGTTGTTTTATTAAAATGTTAACATTAAAGATAAATTTTTAAAAAAGATTACTAAAGTCGTAGAGTAAATCAAAGATCACTTATGAGTGTCTTAATAAAGTTACAACTGTTCACAAATACACTCAGATCTTAAAAGAACAATCAATCATATCCACAGTGTTAAATATTTTACTGTTTTATTTAAAACGTTCGTTTTACATTAGTAATTGGAGCTATAGAGACAGCCTATATCTAGGTATGCATTAATATGATGGAAAAGGAAATATCAACTCACTTTCCTGGATCCACGTGAAATTTCTCGTTCCGCGTCCAATGCACCACAGCAGCCACAGTCCAAGCGACACCGATTCCAAGGAACACGTTCACTGCATTCGAGCCGGTCACATTCCCGACAGACGCGTCCGCGTGCTTATCTTGTATCGCTGCCACTTTACTTGCGAATGTGTCTGAAATTAATTAGTTATTAATAGTGTATTAAATACCCGTGGGAGAGCCATGCTGACGCACTAATTGAGCCGGCTCGTCCGAGTAAGTGAGGATATCGGAGGCCATTAA
>DWCF01005920.1:0-13323 GCA_018230265.1 Delias oraia
GACAAGAAGATCACTTACATAACCAATACTATATAAATTCTTATGGTAATAATGCAGCTGATTTCTTTAAGAAGGGCGTCAATAAACAACCAGTGTGTTGGAAGAGATGCATTGATTGAGTGATTGCTTCAATTAATAATAATCGTCTCGAAGATGTTTTTACAAAGCCGTGTCCAACGACTTGGGTTCGGTTAATAAATGAATAGTGTACCTAAGAATATACAACGAAATGACCGAAAACAATTCCATTTCAGTAATTGACACAGCTATCAGCGTTTTCGTGCAAATATTGCTTTGGAGGCTTCACCACTTGGTTGCATACTTGTCGTACTTACAATGGCAGTTTCTGATAACAATAATTGCAGTGTGTTATTTGTTTTGGACAGCCCATAAGCGAACGACGTCTAGGGATATGCGACCCGGTGCAAGCAATACGAAAGACGGGCGAACCCCACCTCTACTGGCGTTTAATACGGGTCTGTAATTTTTTATTACTGCAATTCTAAATTAATATAAAAAAGCCATTGTAACTGTTTCGAACTTGATTTTAATTTGATTTGACGCAAAAATAGAGAGTTTTTAGCGATTTTTATTTAATTGATGAGTCATAAAGCTAATAAATGAATATAATATTTGTTTAAAACTATTGGTCATTGTAACCGTTTAGAATATAATGTTTTGATTTGATTTGACGCACAAATAGAGAGATTTAAAGCTTTTAATGTAGAATTGATGAGGCATTATGAAGTTAATAAATTAGTATAATATTTATTTAAAACTAGTGGTCCCGGCAAACCCATACATAAAAAACATACCCTCCATTTTTGTATTTTTGTCGGGTATTTTTGAATAGTTTTCAATGTCCTTCTCCTGGTTCTAAGCTACCTCCCAACCTATTTTTAGCCAAATCAATTGAGCCGTTCCTGAGATTTTTATAACTAACACGATTTTCTTTTATAAATATACACATAATATAATATATGTTTGAATAGAGGAGATATTATAATTAATTAACTTATAATGCTTTTAATTAATCGGCTTTCAAATGCTTTTATAAATAATTTTTTATTCATTATAACTAGTTGCTTTGTACAGTCTCATGTATCGTTTTTTTTGTTAGATAGTGGACCCGGTAGGTAACGTACCTACAGGGCAGGACGACGTCTTCAATTATGAATTTCGCTTCATATTTCTCTGTTTAGTTAGTAGTTTAGTAATAGTTTCTATAACGAATATACAGACAGACAGACAAACATTTTACTGATTGCATTTTTGGCATCCGTATCGATTACTAATCACCTCTTCATGGTTGTTTTGGAAATATATTACCACGCGTGGATGAGCCATGCTGAAGCATATGTGGACGCACTAATTGCGCCGGCTCGTCCAAAAAGATACCACTGGCTCACAGAACACTCAGCGTAAAATGGTACATGTAACGGTGCTTCTACTATGTTTCGCTGAGTGAGTGAGGATATCGGAGGCCCTTAAAAATGCCGCTTAAGTGGCGTGAATAGCCGGCAACCAAACCAATGCGCGTTCTGTGGCGCGGTTGTCCATGTATGGGGATTTGTCTTATCTAAAATATTTGACAGAATTGACTTCTCTACGTTTATTCTAATTGAGTTACCGTATTGCCTATATGAGGGAAAGCTTTATTCATTATATTCACAATTTCTGTAACTGCAAATACGTTCATGTTATACTTTTACGTGTTAATGTATACGATTTTTTATCTAGTTGTAAAAGAGCGACCGAGGCAAGCATCCCCCGAGTTAAAGAGTGATTCTTTGCCGACAAGACCTATAGCTACGAAGAAGCAACCACGTAAGTACTTTTTTATTTTATAACGGACAATGGTGCAGGTGGGTCTCCTATATGGTAAGAGAACACCATCCCTACTTTTTACGCCACTTAAGCGGCATTTTGAAGGGCCTCCGATAGCCTCACTCACTCAGTGAAACACAGTAGAAGCACCGTTTCAAGTACAATATTACTCTTTCACGCTGAGTATTCTTTGAGCTCGTGGTGTCACTTCGGAAGTGCCGGCCCAATTAGTGTGTCAATATATTCTTCAGCTTGGCTCTCCCACGTGTGCAAAATGTTGACCGATTTTCGGACCTATCTGATATGCACACATATGTTCGAGTAGTATCGGATAAGTTTGGCAATTAATTTCGCGATTTGTGAAATTAATTTACAAAAAAAAATATGTATGAGATTGTGTTTTGTAATTTTTATATGATTTTGACAGGATCAAATTCAGTGGCTGGAACAAAATATACAAGGACTCTTATCAAACCATTGCAAGGTATAATTTAAGTCAAAAATTGATTTTGTAATGATTTTATGGTATAGCGGATAACGGAGTGTGTCTTCTATATGGTAAGAGTACACCGCCGCCCATAGACAACTGCGTCACTGGCAGCGCTCCGGTGTGTTGCCGGCTTTTGACTTCGGTTCAGCAGCATTACTTTCTAGGACCTCCCATAACCTCATTCACTCAACGAAACTCAGTACAAGTACCGTTTCACGCTGAGTATTCAGTGAGCGCGCCGTCTCAGAAGAGCCAAAAATATTTCCTTTCTTTTCTAAATTGAATCTGGTTTCATTATACAATCCTCTGAATAACTTGTTAGTTGTACGTAATTATTGCAATATCAGTTGTCGTCCTTTATATATTCTTTAAGTTGAGAATTACATTTCCGAGAAAATCGGAACTTTTCAGTATTTTTTGCAGATGATATCAAATCGAATAAAGTTACTTATCAGAAATCGTTCAATAATCAGTATAATGAACGTCTTGGTCACACAAAGTCCCCTTTGAAAGAAACAAATCGTAAGTAATATGATAAAAATCTGTACAAGTGAAATTGAATATCTGAACTATCCGGCGTAATTCGTAGATGGATGCCACAGATATGTGAAACATAATTCTATGGATGTTTGTGTATCGTATACTTTTTTGTAATAAAAACGTTGGCAAACGAGCAGAAGGCTCGCCTAGGTTAAGCGGTTTTCTGCCCATGGACACATTTAGCCCATACCGCCCAAGGTCTCATTTTTTGAAAATCCCAAGTCGTATCCGGTTACGGTTTGTAAATATTACTGCAGGCAGTTGATTCTAGAGTGGTGGTGCTTGACCAAAAATGCTTTAATACGCTTAGTTGTGTAACGGCATATATTAGTACCAGTTATTTTTACCATTTTTACGCATGCTTTGCCGATGTGGCCGCCATACTAAATGCATGACCGTTTGTGCATAAGCGTACCTACACGTCCGTAAATATTGCTGATACTAATTTGACACGGATAATAAACAGATTAAAAAACTAAAGATTTCTTTGTAAATAACAGATTTTTTATTATTGTATATTAGGGTCTCCTATATGGTAAGAGATCAGTGCCGCCCATGAACAACAGCTTTAGCGATTTGGTTGTGGTGTCGCCTTTTTATTCCGGTTGAGCTGTATAATTTAAGAATCCCCCGACATCATCATTTATTCAGCGTAACACGTTACAAGTAGGTACATACACTGGTATAATAAATGCGTCAGCATGGCTCTCCATTTGGTTAAACAGTATTAAGACACTCGCCAGACCATGCTCAAATCCTACCTAAGACCGAATAAATTCTAAGAAAATTTGAGATTGGGAATCAAACCCGATATTACTGACTTCATGGTAGCCTACAAAACTGCTGGCTCACGAGTCTCTTTACTTGTACTAGTAATTTATATTTCAGATGATATCAAATCAAATGCAAGTAAACCCATGAATATACAGAGTGAACTTTTTGTTAACATACCTTCAAACATAAAAACAAGTTGTAAGTTACATTTTACAAGCTTTAAAATATTTATATTTGTTTATTTAAAAATACATTAGTGTAATTCATAATTTATAAAATAATCAACAATTAATAGAGATAACTCATTCATTTAAAATTTAAAAACTTGTTAGTAATTTACTTTTGTATTTACAGTTGCAAATTATAGCAGCAAAAGTTTCAAACCACAATTAGAAGATATTGAAAGTTCACATTTTGTATTGAATGTCCATAAAACTGCGAAAAAGAACTATCATTGTAAGTGTTTACTTTATTCATGGGGTAATAAGTAAAATAATTGAGTTATAATTAGAAAGATCTATTTTAAAGAATAAAATTGACCCCATATATCTAAAAGAAAACCAACTTTACTTCAGTGTCACCAAAACCTATACAAAAACCGCAGCCACTTATTGAGGAACAAAGAAGGATATCTCTTTTACAGGCAAAAAATAAATTCAAGACAAAGAAGTTTTGGGATGATGCAAGTATGCTTAATGAAACAATCATAACATACAGACTTTATTAAATCTAATCCAAAATGATACTATTACAGGATATGAGAAAATAGAAGGACTTAACTGGGTATCTTGGAAATAAGCCGAATTTGTAGAAACAATGTACATAATATTTATTGTGGTGTTAGACAAAATTGTTACCAAGTTACGAGCATAATTAAATAAAAAAATTGAAAAATATGTTTCAATTATTTTCCTTAGAACTGGTGCCTTTACCATCCTTGTCCTTTTGATCCTTATCATCTTTCTCATCTTTGTCTTTCTTGATGGTGGACATAGCATTTCTAATAGCTTCACTTTGAGGATCTACGCCAGGCAGATTTTCTAATACACTTTGAAGGAATGCAGGGTCATTCATTACTTCAGCATATTCTTCAGGTACATCCATACTTTCTTCAGCTTGAGGAGCTTCTTGCTGCATACTCATCTGCATAGCCAAAGCAATCTGGTCTTCTTCTGACAATTCCATTGGTTCACGGCCAAGAGACACACCGTTCCCTGGAGTCTCTCCAGCTTTGGCCGTTTCTCCCTCAGTACCAGCTTGTTGGCGACGAGACTCTTCCTCTTGGCGTTGCCTCTGTTCTTCCATAGATACTCTAAGAGCAAGAGCTAGTTCTGGGTCTTCATTAGGATCAACGCCAAATTCAAATGGTGACAATCCAGAACCAGATGGTCCAGCACCATCTCCACCAATGATTGGACTGGAGATTAGAGCTTCAGACAACACAACACATCCTCCAGCTGGTACCGATACAAGATGACTCCCTCCTGACGTATTGTCTTTTCCGTTGAGAGTGTTAACAAATGTTGTCAATAAAGGATTATTTTCAGAGTCCTCACCAAATGAAATCACATCGCAATTAACTTTCTCCTTCTTGAGTCTTTTAGCTAATTTCACCAGCTCTTTTTCATCTGAACTCACAGGTGAACCGACGAATACAATTATTCGCATCTTGTGATTCTTACCTTGACGATGTTTTAGAGCTAAATGGGCGATTCTTATACCAGTCAAGATGTTAATATTACCATTGGGCTGCACACGATGAAGTTTGGAAAGTATGCGACCGACATCGCTGGTTAGAGTAGCTAATACTTCAACATTAGCTAAAGTTAATAATCCAACATTATTCTCGGGATTCGATCGAGTTTTGGAATGACACACCAAATTTACTGCATCTTGTTGAGCCTGTAACCTGGTTGGTAAAAAGTCTCCATTTCTCATGTAATCGCTATTATCAACACAAATCATAGTACTTTCTAAAACCATTTTTGCAACAAATTGTATTTCTGCTTAAAATATTTATTTTACTATTTGCTTCCACAATAGAATAAACAGTTAAATACAATTGTAAAATTTATTGACAAATGAGAAATGACAAGCAGATTTTGATTTTGCCGTCTAATTATACAGAAACTACCAGTTTGTGAAACAGATTACAGATAACAAATCAACATCAAATGTTACAAAGATGCCTTGACCACAGAGACCGTACTATAATAAAACAAGGACTGGGCCTAAAAGACTTGTAACTAAGCCAAAATTTTTATTAAAAATAAATAAAGGGCGGGAAATTGGTAAAACTGATTATTTATAAAATACGTCTCAATTTTTGTAAAATTGAATTACAGTAAGTGTTCGGTAAATTTCTTACGTTTATTATAATTTGTTCTGGATATTATGGCTTCCAAGAAAAATAACTATAAACATAAAATGATATCGACATCAAAAGACATAAAAAACTCGACAAACAGCAACAAAATGCAAAAGCTTAGTAATATGGTTGATGAAATTGTTGATGACAAAAACCTAGTTCACACTGACGCAGTATCAGCAAACATATCCACTGTCTATAAACAGAAAATATTAGATATGGTTAATGTTAACTGGTTGAATTCAAAGTAAGTCTTAGTTTAATATTTTATATTAGTCAACAACAATTTTTATCTTGGAAACTCATATTTATATGTACTAAGAACAATTTTTATTGTAATTATTTTATTGTATTGAATATAGGCCGGTAAGAAAGATCTTATTTTAAATAACACGATAAGCTTGGCTTCTAATATATTCATCATTATATGTTTTTATGATATATATGTTACAGTTTTCTATGAATAATATAGTATTCTATTTCAGAAATGATAAGAACTTTCAAAAGATCTTATCTGAAGTAACAAGTGGTTTGGAATCTGAACACACTATTATAAAGAGTAATTTAAAAGAGTTAGAAGAAGCTTCAACTCACTCTATAAATGAGATTAAACAAGCCACATCTGCTTTGCAAACCATTGTAACAACAGTGACTGAAATAGAACATATTTTTAAATCAGAGTAAATATCCATTCTTTAATATTTAATATTGTTAATTTAATAATGTTAATTATATATTTACCTTTTTATCATTTTAAATAATATTTTGTCATTTTTTAGATGTGTTGCTGAAGAAACAAAACTTCAATCTCAAATAGAGCAGTTAAAAGAAGATTATGATCAAGAAATACAAAAACTAAAAGAAACATTGGTATCGTCTGCTAAAAAACATGAATTGGAAGTAATAAAAAATTCTTTCATTCGAGCTATGCAGACAAATCATAATATTGCTATTTAATTTTAAAAATATTTCTGTTAATTTTACTTTGTAGTTACAAAAGTTGGACGAATACGTGGATTTTGTTATGTTATGATAATTCTTTAAGTATCTTTCTTTTCTGTAATCTAATAAAATGCAATAAAAGCTATATCTTACAAATGTTTTCATTTTATTATAACTTTTCTTTAATTTCTAAGAATCAAGTCAAACATAGTCATTTCGAATTCAAATATACGAAATCAAAATTCGTTCGGAAATACGATTATTACAGAATAAGAGGTTACCTCAAAAAGCTGTTTCTTATGAGTATTATAATAATATTAATGAATAGATTATTTTCAATGTTACGACACATTGGCTAGCTCGATTATTTCTATTATTACACAGGTTATCATATTTCTTTCAATCAATAGCTAATTCGTCTCACATTACTATAAGATTACGTCCGTGTTTTATCTTTTCATATTTCCATTTTGACGTACGCTGTTGTCATAGTTAATATTCAATGTGACATTGTAGATTTTGAAAGATAGCCTTCCATTGACTTACTAAATTGGTATCTTGCAATCATACAACGCCATTATTCTGCTGGAAATATGGGATTTGGAGACTATCCAAAAGAATATAATCCATCGGTCCATGGCCCATATGATCCAGCTCGATTTTATGGCAAACGTAAGTATTTGGTGCCTGGTGTACTTGAAAATCTATAGAGTTATTTCGATTATGTAATTTAAATTTTGTTTTCAGCTGATACTCCTTTTGGTCAAGTCAAGCTAAGTGAAATAGGATCATGGTTTGCACGTCGTAACAAGACTCCCTCTGCCTTCATGGGAACTTTTAGCAGAGGTAAAAAATTGCATGTCTTATTTTATAATTAAGGTTATTTTTTTTAATTGTATCTTTAAGTACCTGGTCTATCAGATAAAATATAACTTTAGTAGTATGTTACTTTAAAAACATACTTAGATAATTGTAGTGGATAAAAATACAACAGTTAAATAAAGCTTGTATGTGTTTCATATTTTTATCTACTCAGTATAAAATTTATTGAAGAGTAGATTATATTAAATAAATGCTTATAAATTTCAGCTTGGTGGAGGTGGCAGCACAAGTATGTACAACCTAAGAAGGTGGGAATGGCCCCATTCTTCCAACTGCTTGTAGCTAACATGGTGTTCTTTTATACAATCAACTATGGAAAAATTAGTAAGTGTAAAATATCTACTTAATTATTATACTATCAAAAAACAAGATTTAAAGTCCTAAATACTACTGTTATTAATCTTGTCTTTATAAAATGACTAAAATATATTTTTTCTTTTCAGAGCACCACAGGAACTACAAATACCACTAATATGTGAAGAACTTAATTCAACATTCTAATAAATTATTCACAATTTACCCTGCAATTGTAAATTAGGTGTTGATCAAAATTAAATAGTGTAAAAAGTATGGTCATTTTAATTGTTTGTTAATTTGATATCCTTAATTCCATGTATAATTTTAGTTGTTTATATCACAAGCAGATGGCATTGCAAGTTTACACCTATTTTTTTAACAGAAATTATTATGGTGTAATCTGATAAGATTTATCTATTAGCTGCTGTAGTTAAATTTTCTTAATTTAGACATTTCAATAATTTTCCATTAATATGAATATATTTATGTATTAATTTTCAATTCTGCTATTACATAAAATAGAAACAAATTAGAAAAATAGTTTTTATTAAGTTGTATAATAAATATTCACTGAAATGTATTGCTATTTGAAAAAATACAAAATAAAAATCTAGGTTATGAAAAATATTTACTTAGTTTACAATAATTTACTGTGTATGCATACAAACAACATTCATAACTACATTCATTAAAAATAATTAAATTATACAATTCTAGAACACACTCCCAATAGTCTATTATGATGTATCACAAAGTCTTGATTAAATTAATCTGAAACAAAATAAATTTATCGTATTAAATAGTATTAAGTACTAATACCATATATACAATTGTTGTTTCAATGAGATCATGTTGTCTTAACAAAAAATAACTTACCTCTGTTATTTCACTATTAAAGGTCAGATCTACCCATGTATTTCGGTTTTAGTTCTTCTATTCTCTTGATGAAGTCTGTTTTTTCTAAGCAACCATCACAGTTTTCATCCCAATCATTAAGAATTTTCTTTAAATCTCTTACCTTCAATTTCTTTAAATCCACATTATTTAGGTCAATCTGTTTTTCAAAACGAAGATCACAGATCTGTGCGTCCTTTTTCTTCAGTTTCTCACAAATTTTGTCACCTGGCATTGACCAACTTATAGGTTTGGATAGCTCACCAAGAATGCCGGTGGCAGATTCCTCTAAGCCCCCTAAATAATAACAAAATCGGTTTTCTTTATTCTTTGCTCCTTTGCAGAATTTTTTAAATTCAGCTTCAATTAATTTGGTATCCTTCTTTATTGAGTCTGATAACGTGGCAGCAAATTTATCCACAGTTTTAATGCAAACTTCGCAATCTCCTTCTTTTAATGAGTAGCTTTTTTCTATGGCTACTGCAAGTATTAATAAATAAAATACTCTGTATTTATACATGTTTAAGCTTATTAATAGTAAATTATTGTATAAGTTTTACACAGAACAACTGAATTTTGGCAAAATTTAAATGAAATTGAGGTTGAACACTGACGAGATCGAGAATTGTTCTCGACGTTCTTCCGTAGTATTGACGACGCTGACAGATTTATTTGGCGGACTATGATTGGTGCACGTGTTTTATTTATCTAGTAGTACGTAATGGCAACAGTTTTGACAATGACTTACAGAGGTTGGAAAAAACTCTATTTACCTGTGGTGCGTTTCACCCATTGTTTTTTCTGTTGCTGCTTTAATCACGCGATGGAGAGCCATGTTGAAGCATATGTTGACGCACTAATTGAGCCGGCTCGTCTGAAGTGATACCACAGGCTCATAAAATACTCAGCGTAAAACGGTAACTGTACCGTGTTTCGCAGAGTGAATAAGGATATCGGAGGCCCTTAAAAGTACCGCTTAAGCTGTGCGGAAACGTGGGATCTCACGATAGGCCTCATCTCAAAGCTCAGGGTCACTCAGCGTGCTATGGAAAGCGCTATGCTCGAAGTTTCGCTACGTGATCGAATCACAAATAAAGAGATCCTAAGGCGGACTAAAATTACTGATATTGCTCGCCGAATTATCAAGCTGAAGTGGCAATGGTCACATCGCACGTAATGTAGATTGCCGATGGAGCCGAAAAATGTTAGAGTGGAGACCACGGACCGGTAAGCGCAGCGTGTGACGTCCACCCACAAGGTGGACAAAGGACCTTATAAAGGTCGCCAAAAGACGTTGAATGCAGGTCGCCTCCGGCAGGTATTTATGGAGGTCTAAGGGCGAGGCCTATGTCTAGCAGTGGACGTATTACGGCTGAAATGATGAATTAACTTAATGCCACGTACTGATAGCCACAACTTACATTTGAATTTGTAATAGGCCATATATGGACTACGGGGGGCACTATTCGCGCTCTGCCGGAAAAATGGTTAATTGTATGTAAAAAAATAAAATTTTTGTAAAAGTACAAATATCATTGAGGCAAAGCGAAATATTCAAGAAAATAATCACACATTTTTATGACCTTTGACCTTCATATCTTACGACGATTGCAAGGTAGAACTTGAGACTTTTGAGACAATATTTAAACGACCAATTTACAGCTTCTTTAATTCCGAAGCTGACCCCTGTTTTTATTAATTTTTTGTTTGCATTATTAGAATATTTAATTAAACTAATATTTAACTAAAGAAAAACATGACTATCATAGATATAATGTTCTTTGAAAAAAATTTAAGGTGTCATTGCACAGTCCATAACTCTGTAATCTGTATTATAAAATTAAGCTCGAATCTATGCTTATAACGTTGTCATGGAAACAAAGTTTGTTTATCAATATTAAAGTCTTTAAATTATATCAATAGCTTTCTTGAATTTGTGTTAAGAAACAAATTGTTTAGGCAATGTCTAACCTTAAGGCGACTCTTCAGGATAATCCCCGTGTCGCTCTAGAGCAACATATAACTGCGTTACAAAGTGAATCAAAACTGACTAGAAAACATGCATTGCAAAAGATTTTTGAAGAAATATTTGAAAATCCAAAAAATTGTGACTGTGACTTAACCCTTGTATTTCCCGATATATACGCATATGTCCTTAAAAGTTTCTTAGATGAGTCGGAAGGTTGTAGAGAGAAAGCAATTGATATTATGTCAAATTTCGTGCAACGTTTGCCGCTTAACGACTATTACCTTACATACATATTACCAGTAATTGTGCGGCGCATAGGTAGTCCGGAGATTGTAGAAGAGTCTGAAGAAATTCGTTTAATTTTAATGGAATTTGTTCATACAATTATAGAAAAATATAAAGGAACACATCTTTTAAGCTCATTTATCAATGATTTTACTTGTATTCTTACAAAAACTAGCACTGATCCTTACCCCAAAGTGAAGTTGGAAGCTTGTGAATGTATAATACTGATAAGTAAAGTCCTGCAAAGAGATTTCCATTTTCAATCTGAAAGTTTTGTTAAACCAGTTTTGTCCAATTATGCACATCAACATTTTAGAGTTCGTGTGGCTTCAGTAAGAGCAATAGGTATATTTTTATACAAATATATAGATAACAGTTTTTTTTGAGTCCTTAATTTACATATTAAATCATCTAAAACTCACATGTATTATTTTTACATAAAGAATGAGTAATGCTTTGTAAATTCATTATTTATATTAAGTGTTTACATGAATAGTCTATTTTATTTTTAATTTTAGGTGCCATTGTTTTAGCAGGCAATGCTAAATGTTTAGAATTATCAGTAACACCAATGGCAGAAAAGTTATTTGATGAGAACATGCAAGTCCGTTTACAAGTTACACTGGAGGTTGGCAATTGGATGCTCAATTATAGAGATCGTTACTCTTTCTGGCATCGCTTGTTACCTTTAATTTTAACAAGGTATACATATTTAATCAGCCTATCACTTTGTAAACTCTTATGATTTAATTTTCTGCTAATAACAAACATGTTATGGATTGCAATAATTATATAAATGACTGTATATTTAAACAGTTTTTGATAGATATCTTAAAATATAATCACAAACAACCATTTCCAGTTTAAGTGATGCAATTGCTGAAGTAAGAGACACTGCCACAACATTCTGGACTGATATAGGATTACAGTATATGGAAGAGAATGAAGAAGATTTAAAGAAAAAAACTGACTTTCTCAAAGATGTGCCGACTCATTATCCAGATGTTAAACGACCGAATTTAGGATGTAGAGTACTTGTACAGAGCAACATCGGCAAGATTGTACCAGCAATTGGACGAGGTATTTAGATTAAATAAACTTATATCTATAATAACCTATAAATAAGGACATTTTATATGTAATTATATTTTACCTACTATAATTGAATTAAGATAAGCATTATTTTTTTAGACTAGAAAATCGAAACATGAAAAACAACCAACAAAGATAAATATATTGATGATAAGAGTTCAATAGTGCAAACATCAATATATCCTTAATGATAAGATATTTTCTATTTGATACATTATGGTACATATACTGTGGCAGATTTAATTCATTTATTTCTTTATTTATTCTGAAATAAATTACATTCTCTTGATATTATGAAGTAAACCTGTTTGTTGAAGTATCACAGAAGTCCAAAGGAGAGGCCTATATCCAGCAGTGGACGTTTTACGGCTGAAATAATGATGATAGCGGGCAACGGAGAAAGTGGGTCTCCTACCATAAGATAACATCGCCGCCCATGAACAATCGCATCTTAGTCCGCGCATTGGTTGTGTCGCCGGCTTTTAACTCCGATATCCTCATTTAGTGAAACACAGTTCAAGAACCGTTCACGCTTAGTATTCTGTGACTGTACTTAAGAAATGTAACAATTTCTGTATAAATTAAAAGAAAGGCTTTAAAATTCCTAACATATTTATTCATCATTCATCATCAGCGATCTGGGTCCAGCAGTTGCCCGTGACCTTCGTGAGATCGTCTTTCCATCGCGTGGCGGGACGTCCCACTCTACGTTTTCCGCTACGCGGTCACCACTCGAAAACCTTTCTTCCCCATCGGTTGTCGTTTCGTCGAGCGATGTGGCCAGCCCATTGCCACTTCGACTTACTAATACGGCGGGCAATGTCGGTTACTTTGATTAGGCTGCGGATAACCTCATTTCTGATTTTATCTCGCAGCGAGACTCCGTGCATTGCCCTCTCCATAGCTCGCTGAGTGACTCTGAGCTTCTCCATTAGACCCATCGTAAGCGACCACGTTTCAGAT
>DWCF01005921.1:0-13323 GCA_018230265.1 Delias oraia
AATTTTATGTCTCTTAAAAAACTTGTAGCTTTATAAAAGTCTGAATGTATACTAAAATAATAATTAGGACTTTAATTAAACTTTAAATTAAAACCTACAATGGAAGTAGTCAATTGAACTACGTAAAGGAATTTATTTTTATAGAATTAATTTAAGAAATAAATTGATTTTTTTAATGAAAATTGGGAAACAAACGAACAGGAGACCTGAGTAGACCAGTATAAGTAAAATATATTTGTCTTTCTAACACCGAGATATTTATAGAGAATTTTATGTGTAATAAAAAATACATAGTAATGAAGAGCTTCTCCCTAATTTATCTGAAGTATCACAGCGAAAGACGGTTATTTAAAAAGATTTTCCTCATTCTTAAAATAAATAATATTTAATTTTAAAAATTAATTTGTATGCCATTATATTATCAATATTTTGTATTATGACAATAAAAAAGTGCTTTGTATAAAAATTGTATTTAAATGAAATCATGCAAGAAATGAATGCGAGTGAAACCGCAGAGCGCAAATAGTATTCAACTTAACCATTGTAATGAAACTTATATAAAATTTAAATATCAAGTCCGCTCATTAAGGCTTTTATTCATTGTCTTTGCTTTAAGTATTAAATACTTGACATATTTTTTGTTGACACTATCTATCGCGAGGATTTTACTTGTTACCACTGTGTACGTAACAGATATGCACGGGGCGGCGCGTTGGGCGGTGCCGCCCAAATAAAAAGCCCGTGCCGCGGTCTACGCAGCACTCGTAGCATCGTCTGTCGCCGTAGCACCACTGCAGCAAGTTAACATGGGTTTTGGGTATGTTACTTTTACGATTTCTGCTGATTGTTTTATTTTGTTAAAAAATTGTTATCAGAATTTTACACCGAGATAAAGTTATATCCTGTTAAAAAACTTTTGGAAATATTTTAAATTATAAATTTACCATAAAGAAATATGTGGTTTTCAATACTTGTTCAGGTCTTATAAATTTTATTTATATTTATTACAAAAGATTGTAAATTTTGTATAATATATAATCAAGTACATATTTTTTTATATATTAGTATCCAATTATTTTTCTTATCAACAGAATTACATATTGATAAACATTAAAATATAGCCATATAACCATATAGATATAACTATAAAAATAAAATAATATGTCAGCCGTATTCAAAACTCAGTTGTAGGTATAGCTCACATTTTTCTCATGGCACCATTTCGATTCCCTATACATCACATTAAAATCTAGTCATATGACCTATTACTTTTTTATTCCATAGCGGACAACGTAGCAGGTGGGTTTCCTACATGATAAGAGAACGCCACCGTCCATGAACAATAGCGCCACATTCCGCGCATTGATTGTGTTGCAGGCTTTTATAGGCACTTTTATAGGCCTTCGATATCATTACTTACTCTGCGAAACAATACAATTACCGTTTCACGGTGGGTATTCTGTGAGCCCGTGGTATCACTTCGAACAAGCCGGTCTGATTAGTGGGGCATCATATGCTTCAGCATGGATCTGTCACAAGTGCGACTGTCAAGCCTACCCAGAGGCCGAATAAATTAGAAACTAAATTATAACTGTCTAGCTCGTGATTGTAAGCCTACACCTCACGCTTCTTGGTACACTTTTAAATCGATTAAGATAAAAGGCTCTCAAAAACGTATGTAAAGTACGTGTGACTAGTTAGTAATAAAAACCTCCCATTTCATCAAAATGGAGATTTCAATTTTGATGTTTTTAAAGTATTTCTTGAACCGGAAACCATACAATAGTTAAACAAAGTTTAGGAAAAAGGAACGAAGCTTTTGAAAACAGAAGCCATAATTTGGATTGTTATGTTGTTCAATATAACCATGGAGCTTTGAAAGCTGTATGGGCCAGTGCGACTTCAACTGGTTACCTGAACGATAGCTATGGTCGTAATAGTTGCGCAGTAGTACGTGTATTTATTACGCTGAAGGTTCTGGGATCTAAAACATGTTAGTTTAAAGGAAAATCATAAAGCACGTAAATATGTCTTGCGGTTAATATAGAGTAGTTATAAAATGCATGCATAATATAAGTAAAGCACATGAGTACCAACATAACGCTACAAAAAAAATCAGAAAATCGTTGCCCGTGGTAATTCAAAATCGGCGATACTACTAAATTGTCCGCTATAGAATAAAAAAGAGTAGTATAATATGTAAATTCCTTTACGTTTCATCTCTAAAATAAAACATCGTAGTTTACGATTATTTTAGAAGAATTTAGATTATTTTATCGACCTTTTTATGAAGTACAGATGAAAGTCCTAGGGAAATATATAACAATACTTAAATTTATTCCTTACATAGGTATGACTTGAATACTTCCGTATCTTTAACATAGCACTTATTGCTATATTTGCTTCTTAAATATTTACAATAAAGACGTAAACTTTAAAGTTATATAAAGAAAATCATGGCATAGGCTGATCCAATCCTAAAAACTATTTCCTCAGAGAAAGATAGTCTTTACTAGTGATATAGTGATATTTTATTAAGATTGTAAAGACAGGCATAGTTATTACATAGGAGAATAGATCTACGATGCTGGATATATGTCCATAGTGTTCAAATTAACGAATTTGAATATGTTATACATAATTGGTTTTATAAATCTACTACGATGCGAGAAGGATTGGGTTCGAATCCCGTATCAATAATAATTTAATTTAAAAAAAATCGATCTTTTCTCTGTTTTCAAGAATCTTAACATTGTCGCAGACGTGAAAGAGCCTTGCTGACGCACTAATAGTCCAGCTCATCCGAAGTGACACCACTTGCTAACAGAATACTCAGCATGAAACGGTACTTGGCACTGTATTTCGTGAATGCAGATATCAGAGATCCTTAAATTTATGCCGCTTAAGCGACGTAAAAGGCTGGCAACACAACCATGTTCATGGATGGTGATGTTCTCTCACCATATAGGAGACTCGCCAGCTCCGGTGTCCGCTATACTCTTAAAACTTGTATAAAGAATGTAATATCGCATTTTTTGCTTTAGGACTGTTAACAATTCAAAATTCATATTAATTTATAAATATATGACAAACTTTAATTTTTTAAATTAATTTTCGTGAGTTTAAAATCAATTTATTTGTTACCTTTGGATTTGTGCTCGAATTTTTTATTTCTGGGGGTGGTAGGTATATTATTTTATTAATTTTTGATGTAGGATAATAATTTTAACATGTTTAAGTTGCTTTTATCTTATCTGTGCTGAAGTTTTTTAACTCGCAATAGTTAAAGATGAATATAGATTCAGAAAAAACAGAGCACTCGTAAAATAGATTTTATTTTAATAAAAAAAAATTAAAAAATTACAAGTGTATCGTAGTCTTGTGTCAAAACAAAAGAAAGGAGTTTTATATGCAACCATGTCAGAAAATATATAATTTTTAATTGTTGTCAATGTTCGTTAGCTTTTAGAATACCACAGATAAAACCACGCCTTAATAAATTGACTATGAATCCGCGAAAGTCCTTGGAATCCCCAATCTTCATTCAATTTGCACAAAAATTCTAGAAATGTAATTAAAGTAGCCGGTTTTGGAAGGAATCATTTAATTCTTTTCTAGAAACAGTGACACACTGATGGACGTTAAACACAATGAGAATTCTCACTTTTTAACCTACCCTCAAAGAAAATGAAGATTTTTGTTTCAGTTTTTCTAACTCGTCGTCCATGAAGCGATTTTGGTGAATTTTGTGAATTTGACTATGAAAAAATGAAACCTTATGAGTTTCTTGTTGGTTTTTCTCATAGAGATATATCTTCTGAACCAATAGTAGCTTTAGTATTGTAAATCGACTTGCAGAAGTGCCTCTTATGGAGCCTATTTGAATAAATGCTTGTGACTGAATAAGTGAATGCATCGTCAAACAAACCTGTGTAAAATAGTTATATTTTTCTTTATTATTCAGTTTTAGTTTAATAATGTATATAGCAGATACTGAAATATTTCATTTTAAATCACTTACAATATTTAAAAACTCGTTAAGTGAAATTATAATAACTTTAAAAGCTTCACAATGTTTTCTAACAAAATTTGTATCAAAAATGGTAATAATTCCGTAAGCCGTCCAAAAATATTGTAGCTATATACAGATATACATCTATTCCTGTGTCGATTTTTTTAAATAATATACCGGGCAGATGGATGTATTTCAATTTCATTCATGGTTTTAACCATTAAGCTTGAGATATCGGGTTCGATTCCCGATCCGGACAGTTATAATTTAATTTATAATTTATTTGATTTCTGGAAAGGCTTGACGGGAGCGAATGTCTTAACCCATGAGAGAGCCATGCTGAAGCATATTTTGACGCATCAATTGGGCCGGCTCGTTTGAAGTTATATCACGGGCTCACAGAACACTCAGCGAGAAACGGTACTTGTACTGTATTTCACAAAGTAAGTGAGGATATCGGGGGCCCTTAAAAGTGCCGCTCCAGCGGCGTAAATAGGGCAACACAACTAACGCGTGGACTGTGGCGTGGTTGTTCATGGGCGGCGGTGTTATCTTACCATATAAAAATAATAATAATCATACCGATCGGCTACGACGCTATCAATAATTATATATTAGTTGAAAAATCAATACGATTGGGAAACCTTCAGAAAAAGAATGTACCTATCCCTGAAATGCTAACAACGCACCTGCGGCCCGGCTGGGACGTCCATGGGCGGTGGGCCTCTTCCTTAAATGCTATCCTATTTTCATAAAAATAAGATACATTTAAGCGATACAGCTTGCATGAACATGAGAACTTGCATGAACTTGCATCATCATCAGCCTATTCAAGTCCACTGCTGGACATGAACTTGCATGAGCAGGTAATATTGAAATTACATGCGGAACGGCACGTATACAAATGGAGGATAGTATAAATAGAAATTAATAGAAGACGCCCAAGCGGCTTCTTTTGGCTTTTCATATAAGAAATAACGCAAATTCTTACCCATACAAAACATAAAACAAAAGACATTTAGACCTTTTCTTGTCGCTCATATTGCATATGAGTCGATAGAACATTTCTATATTCGAAGAAAAACATCTCATGTTATGTCGTGGTATGATTTTTTCACATAACATTATTAAATACGTCCTCCGGTCCTCCTTTCTTCAGGCTATACTGGGCCCAACCGAATCACCGCTCTGTTTCACAGTGCGCGCCCCTTTCCTTTCGCTTAGGGCCGTCAAGGCCGTCCAAGGTAACGGAACGGACACTTCGGGGCCTGTGACCACAACTCGAACCTAACGTTTGCCGAATCAGCTAAATATGCAATGATTTTACTTACGTTCAACTTAACTGTAAAAAATAGATCTCATTAAGTAACCCAAAATAACAAAAAACATATAAATGCTCCCATGACAGAGCAATTTCACAGGTAGTCCGGGAATGCCATGATGAACGACAATTTGTACATTTTTCAATCTACACTTACAACTGTTTTGTTTGGTGTTAGCGTGAAAATTTGAATTAGAAAAGTTTGCACTAACAGTTCAGTTAACAAACATTACATTTCATTTGAATTAAAATGTTTAAACCCAGAACCAAATTACAGCTGTGTATTTAGAAGTGCGTATAAAAATAAATTTATATATAAAATAATATTAAAAAAATATAATACACAAAATAATTTACATAATGTTAGTAGAATCACATAAGTACGAAGCTTGTGGCAAATGCTTGAAAGCCAACATTTTTTAGTGCGTTAGTGACAGACTAGTGTAACCTGTGTTTACAACCAACAATTCCACATCGATGAGATATATGATCATTACATTTGTGGCTGCTTTTCGTAACTTATCAAGCATTTCAATGTACAATAATATACGTTCGTTATTGTATAGCGTTTAATAGGATAGGTGGATGGATCTCCTCCTTGGTAAGAGATCCCAGCTGTACATGGACAACCGCGCCGTATTGTGTTTTTTTCACCGCTTGAACAATATACGGGCCTCTGATAGCCTCACTCTCTCGGCGAAACGTTATAAATACTGTTTCATATTAGTTTTCTGTGAGCCCGTGGTATCATACCGGACGAGACGGTTCAATTAGTACGTCAGCATGGATTTATAGCACGGTTATCAACTAAATAAAACATTAAAAATATTAATTTAAAATAGAAAAATAACTCCAGCTTCGACGGGTAGGTACCAATAAGTAAACATATATTCTATTACTTTTTAATATTTGCGTTGGACGAACGGAGTAGTCCCCGCGGACCACATTTTTTGTTTTGCTTTGCCCAATGAGATTTTATTGCTTCTACAGAAACCATTTTAATTGGAAAATAATATAAATTTTCTCCGCGGAAGTTCAAATACTCCAACACAATATATTTAAACCTTTAAAATGACCGGGTGACACATCATGTTTTCAATTATTAATTTATTTGAAACTTATCAACGCCGTAAAAAAAACTCAGCTTATGATAAGTATCATCTGATGTAATCTTTGACATGATATTTGGTGATCCTGTTTTTATTATGAAAAAGCCGTTTAAACCATTTTATCTTTAAAAATCCATTTATATAATATTTATTTTAAAGGATTTTACGACCCTGCCTTTAGAGCTTTCTCCATTTTTCTCAAGTAAAACGGTGAAATTTTTATAGAGAATATATTGTACCTCATTTCTATAATTGTGCACACCTTCTACCAGTCTTACAAATAATATTTTCATAATTTTATGAAAATAATAAAAAATATAAAAGAATGGCGGTCGTGGTTTCGTGCCAAAACCCCACTTTAGCATATGCACGATAGCACAGATTTAAAACACATATGTCCATGGTAAATTTAACAAAATTATAATATCTATAGAGTTTATCTATAGAGATTTAGAAAAAGGATGTAAAAAAGATACCTTTTAAGTGAATTTTTAAAATTATGTTAGACGATTTCTATAAAGTTTTAGATATTGAGTTTCATGGAAAACCTTAACGGGTTAGTTTCGGCTTTCGTTTCACGTTTTCAATTACCGTTCATTATTCTTTATTATTTTAATAAGCTTGTTAAAAAGATATGAGTCATATTTTGATAAAATTATGCGTATGGCTTATTGAAACAACCATATATAATGTCAATATAATGCATGGCAAATGCGTCACGGACTATATTTTATTGAATTTGTAATTTTTTACTTTTTCATATATCGGAGCATGACGGTCTTTCTTAACCTGCAGAACTTTGAAAAAGGGTTTATATATTAAATATAAAGTTTCGTTTCGAAATAATCAATGGAACAATTTACCGTTTCTTTTTAAATTATGCCATACAACAGAAGGACGCAGTGTTAAAATTCCAACGTAGCAATTTTAGAAAGGAAATTATCTTTCGTTTCTTCTTTTCGCATTTCTAAACTCTACAATGTTTAATTTATTCGCAACATGATAGTAATTAGAATTGGCTCTGCGTGCTGTCGCATAATTCCCACCATGAACCTTCATAGCGGCTGGCAGGCGCGAAACGTCATCTGTCAACTGTCACTTTTAGCGCGTTGATTTTGTAATCAGATTTAAAATGAATGCTAAAATGGCCTGACTAATTGCAGCTGAAAATGAGTTATTAATATGAAAATAGGGCTCTCAGTTCTAATTTAAATGACTTTATTTGTATATGCTTTATTCGTGTCCATAAATTTCCAGATGAACACGTACAAATTTACGAAGTTATATCAGTTGTCTTTTTTAAGTAATTCTTAAAAAGTCTGTAATTTATTACATAAATAAAAACACCTATTGTAGAAAGGAAAAACTAGATATTACAGTCAAGTTGTTTCGGTTTGACAATTATTCTAGGAAACCTATTATTAAGCTTCATTAATATCCAATAGGAACATTTATTGGTTACATAAAAGGTTTACCTGTGTAACTAAAATAGCATTTGTAGTTCCTAATGGTAACAAATCGATCTGTTTTATTTGTTCTGTGTTCCCTGGCACGTTACAATACGTAACGGAAAACTTCCGAGTATTATGTACCCGATGAAAATATCAGGTACCTTTGTTTTTTTATATATCGTATAAGTGCTTTCTTTTTAATAGTACATACTTTTTAAACAATGATAAAATAATCTTTGACTAGATTGTGAAGCGTAAGATGAAAAAAATTACCAACCACGTAAAATTACAGCAATAATATTACGCTTTTTTACCAAAAAGTTTATACATAAATGTTAATTACTAATCTTTGAACCGGTAGAGAACTTTGTTCCTATTTCGTATGAACCTCTAATTTACATATCAAAAGTTTTTTTCCAGTGGAGTTTTTTTTTCATTTTTTTCATAATTATAGCAGTAAAGAGTTCCTTTGTGTATTTTGAATTTTTATTACTTCATAATAAAACAGGTTGTTGATTTAAAAGAGATTTCAATTTTTATGGGTGTTATATCTGTGGACGTTTCTTTGACATTTCGTCCGAGTTTAAAATGACAGTTTGCATTATTCAAATAACAAAGAAAGAATGCATCCACAACCGGATTCAGCGATGCCAAATAACATCTCAAAGATATCTGAAATAAAATCTTTTCTATCTTCAGATACTTTACTCATTCATGAGTGGAAGTGAGAACTCTAATTCTAGGTCATATTAAAAAATCTCCGAATGAGAGAAATCCATTAATTTCATGTAATATGTTGTATTTTAATAACACAGACAAATGCAATGCATAAGTTTTTTATGTGATTGTAGAATTATTTGAAATTTAAATCTAAGTTATACTTTTTGATTATTATTAAAATTTTAAAAATCAAAATATATTTAAAAAAGAATTCAAAACTTCCGTTTACTTTCAAATATAAACTATTAATAATTAATGAAAAATTTAATTTAATCTTTAACTTGAAAGTTTTGTATGTAATAAGTATTAATGTTTAAATAAATAAAAAAGAGAATGGCTATTTCTTTTTAAATTATTACTTTTTCTGAATATTTTTGACATTTCCTTACATTGCTACAAATTTATTCGTGACTGCTTGAAAAAACATAACGAGCACGTGAAAATATCAGGCTTTTACGTAAAGCCTCATTCAATACTTATTTTCCTCCATTATCGCTTTGTTTTCTCGTATTGAGAAGGCGAAATAATTGATATCATCGCTAATTAACTTGACCTCACTGGGACATCATATTGATTAAACATGGGCTTCATTCGCATTATGTTTTGTCAAATTTACGATGATAATTTTAACAGATCATGCCTAAATAATTTGTGTTTTATTATTTGGGTTTAATAGTGAAACTATCGCTTCTTAGTCCCACTAGAACAGTACATATTTGATAAACTAAAAGGTTAAAATTTCCGTGAGATGTTAAGATTATCATCCTAAATTTGACACAGTATAATTGATACTCACGACTTTCATAATAGAGATGTTGTCCTAAATATTGTATTGGGTAAAGAAAGTTTTTTATTACGAAATATGTTAACTTCATTCTTCTGGTCGATCCCTCGTGTCTAACCATCGTGGCCTGCATCAGGGTTGTAAAACCTAACACGCTGATTCTTTTTACAACCGTGGGAGAGCCATTCTGAAATATATACGGACACACTAATTGGGCCAGCTCGTCCAAAGTGATACCACGTGCTCACAGAATATTCAGCCTGCAATGGTAGTTGTACTTGAAACAGTACTTCTCCTGTGATTAACTGAGTGAGCGAAAAGAATATCAAACATGACGCGCTCTTTATCGCGTTGCCGCCAAAATGCGCATGCTCTTAGCAGCGTAGATGCCATAGACGCATCGGACTTAAAAACATCATTATTATTGAATTTTTATCTGTAAAATAAAATGAAATTTAACCTTTTTAAAACTACTATTATTCTACTCTTTTTAATAAACATATAAATTTATGAACGCACCTGTAACTATGTGGCAACAAAATGACATTAATTATCTTTCTTATAAAAATATTATTATAAAAGATTCAGTTTTTTCTAAAAAAAACACAGTTTAATACAGTTTGTATTTGATAATTTAAACTATTAACCTTACCGGAACTTTCAAACATTTCGTGTTTAAAATAACCCAATTAGTCACTCTCAAGTTTTAGAGAGATTATGGATTTTCCGTTTCTTCATCAGTTTATCAGTGTTAGTTTCATTCGGCTAAGCTTTTGAAGAACGTTATCGCTGATATTTCAAAACAAACTCTATTGCCTTGTGTAAGAGTTCATTTTCTAACGCATTTTTCTCGATTTTGATCGTTCCAAAGCTTCCATTATAGGTTCAGGATTAGCACAATTAACAATACGACGCATAGGAATAGTGTTGTATCGTCTTATTGTAATTTCATAGACGATACGCGTGCGCATCCTCACGTACGCAACAAGTGATGCGCTGTTTTTATTTAGAAATAGGGATGTTTTAAATAAAAAAAATATAGACAGTGTTGAGTATATAAATCATAAAATAGTATGCCTTTAAATAACAATGCATTTTTAAAATTATTTTTGTTAAAATTAAATTTTTCTTCACTGAACATATCTGCGGCTAGGAGGAGGAAGCCTGGACACTGGACAAACACGTTAGAGCAAAGGATATTTTTTATTTTAGAAAATTCTTTTTTAAACAAAAATCGATGTTTACCCAAATTTAATCTTGATCATCGTGACTTGAATTTAATCGATTATCGATAAGATGTGCAGTTTCGATATAAAAAGTGCATCCCTAAAATGCGGGTGAGTCTTGGAGATAAATGAATGCGGGTCCCGAATCAGCATCCAGTCGTCTCTGAATGCGCGATTGCATCACTCCACTTTATCGATAACTCGATATTTCTAATAATAGTACAACACTAGGGGTAAAAAGATGTATTTATTCAGTGATATATGTTTTGGTTTAATGGAATCGCATTGATGTTTGCCAGGTAATATATTTTTCCCTTTCTTATAACTTTCCTATGCTTTATGTATTTAAGCTGATTTTTGACACTTGTCTCAGTAACACACATTCTAATTGAAAAACTACTGTAGTATTATTTATTAGCAATAATAAAACATCTCTTTAGCTCAGTGGGAAACAGACATTAATTAAATGCTACCAATATCCTGACACGATAATAATCCTTGCTACCATCACATAGGCCACACATAGGTACGTACGGTCCGTTCCTTATATGTTGTCCCTTGACTATATGTTGGCACTATTGTCTTTTTAATATTGATTGTGTGAAGAAGACAATCACGCCAACATAAAGTCAGGAGACAACTTATAGTGAACGGACGGCAATTGCCATGTTAATTGTCAAGTGTTTTCTTATTCCAAAATTGTTAAGAGAAAATCCGAATCACCTTAATAGTTGTCTTACCGAAACTGAGATTTTTTTTGGCAAATATTTATTTGAGCACCACCTTTCTGTGGAATCAGCTTTCTGCAGTGGCAAACCAACGACTTGGAGACTATAAAACTTAGAGCGTACCTAAAAGGCCGACAGCGTAACCGTGGCTCGGCAAGGACAGCGGTGGCCATGTATGGACCGGTTATCTTAGGTAGAGGTCTTCTGTATATTTTTAAAATAATGAGGGGTAGGGTTGCTTGTCTAGGAGCGACCGATCGCCCATGGACACAGCCAGCTTAGTAATGCGTTACCAAAAATTCGTGCAAAAGAAAATTCTATTGAAATTCTTCACCATCGTTTTTCTAAAGCGATTTGAACTTTAAGCTTTTACAAACATGTAACTCCTTTTGTAGACAATTTTCTAGACAACACATCGTATAGAAAAGAAATTTAACACTCGATCGTGATGTCTGCATTGCAAGGCATCATCGTGTATTAAGATCTTTATAAATATCACTCAGCGAAACACAGTACAAGTAGCGTTTCACGCTGAGTATTCTGTGAGGCCGTGGTGTCACTTCGGACGAACCGGCCCAATTATTGCGTAGCATATCCTTCAGCTTGACTCTCCCTCAGGTGCGACAGTATTAAGACACTCGCCCAGCCACTGTCAAGCCGTTCCAGAGATCGAATAAATTTAATTATAATAAATTATAATTTATAATTGTCTGGACCGGGACTCCAACCCGATACCTCTCGCTTCATGGTAGACTTATTAAACCACTTAGCTACGCGGCTTAATTGAATATGAATACCAGTTACTAATATATAAAAAGAAATTGTTAACGCAGTGTGTAGAATGGAGCAGTACGTTAGGTTAAGACGTTTCTAAGACGCTAATATGTATTTTGTGAAAATATCTTGAAGATAAATTGAAGGAAAAGCCAATGTTGTTATATAACAATTATTAGTATTGAAGTTTGAGAGTCCAGTTATAGGCGTCCCTTGTGCATAACTGCCAATTGGGCAATAATTACACTGAACTATATACATAAGACCCATTTATCAACCATTGACCCGCGTAAAAGCCATAAATTTGTATTTTATTACGAAACGACGCGATAACATATTAAATTAATTAATATGAGCAATAAGAGTCATCCAAGATTGTCATCCTTTCCTCCTATTGTATCCTGTGGCAGAACACTCAGCGTGAAATAGTAAGTGTACGTGAAACGGTACCTCTTCGGTGAGTGAGTGAGGATATCGGAGAACTTTAAAAATGCTACTTAAGCGGCGAAAAAAGCTGACGACCGCCGAAGAAGCACCGTTTCAAGTACAACTACCATTTCACGCAATGTTTTGAAAAGACCGTGCAAGCTATGGAGGCTGTATGGCCGGCAGCAAATAGCCCTTCCAAAATAAGGCTTTTTGTGCAGAGCGTGCTTTATTTTGAATCTGTGGCCTGCAGAGATATTTCAATGGGCGTCCGTGGGCGACAGTGTGTTAAGAGGAATCACGTTTAGTCTGTAGCCCGCTATACCATATAAAATTATTTGATTTTAAAACCGCCATAATGAAATATTCTAATAAATCAACTTAAGTAACATAATATTATAACAGTTTAATATAAGGGTTAACACAGTGAAGAGAATATAAATAATTCTCATATAAATGACAAATAATAAGGTATTCATTGCACTTTGTAAGATATTATGCAAATGATTTTGGCTTTTAACACGTCATAAACTGATAAATTATCAATTTATTTGAAACGCTGTATTTCGATAAACATGGTGGAAGTTTAATGAAACTGTTTAATCTTAGTTCTAGATTTCATTCACCACTTCACCTAAATATATAAGTATGTAATATCTTCAGTCAACCAAATTCTTGTAAAATCTATAGAAATGTGTTTAAAAATTTAGCGAAATTTGAGTTTAAAATGGCCTGGTGATTTATTAATAATTATAGTTATATAATATTTATA
>DWCF01005922.1:0-13322 GCA_018230265.1 Delias oraia
TAGAAATATATTTCCTTTAAATTATTTCTTGCTGTTTTTTTAACAGTAATTTTTCGATAAATTTCTTCAGCATGCTTTTTTAATCTGTTTAACTCTATAAACTCTATAATCTTAACCTCAACACTGTTTTAAATATCATATATGTATTTATGTAATACAATATGTATTTTGTTGCATATAAAAAGTATGTAATACCACAAAGAGAGAATAACATCAAATCTTATAGGATTACTTCTAATCTATATCCCCTAAAAAAAAATTTCGAAATAAAAACTGATCAAGGAACCACCTCTCTGTGGAATCAGCTGCCAGCAGGGGTATTTCCAAACCAATACGACTTGGGGATCTTCAATAAAAGAGCGTATCTATTCCTTAAAAGCTGTCAACGCACCCGCGGCTCTGCAAGTGCTAGGGGTGTCCATAAGCGGAGAACCGCTTTCCCTAGATGAGCCTCCTGCTCGCTTGCCACCTTGCATATAAAAAAATCAAGAAAGTCTTACGTAATATTTGATATAAAAACCAGTATGTTAATACGATATTATAAATATTGATATATAATATAATATATATATATAATATATTACAAACGCCAGTCACATATAATTTCGTTCCGTTTTTCAGCTATATTTACGGCAGGCAAACATTATAAGGTACTTCACCTTTGTATGTTACAGGACAAAACACGTATCGTTCGCTCGCTCGCACACTCTGACTACCTTCGACGACTCAGTGATGCCCGCAGCCGTCAGCGGAAACCGCTACCGGAACTGCGAGAGACTGATCGATGGACGTGTTGTGAAGGTTCGCATGAAAACACTACAAATGATTTTTCACGGCAAATTTGGCGGTTTATTTACAGAATATTATTTATCGCATTTTACGAATAGATCAATCGTAGTTAAAGGTATAAATTAAAAGCTACTAGTTAAAGACAAATAATTATTTTATCAGAGTAAATCTGATGACTGAAGTAGAAGAGCCATGCTGAAGCATATGCTAACGCACTAATTGGGCTGGCTCGTCAACAGTGATACCATAGGCTTATAGAATACTCAGCGTGAAATGGTAATTGTATTTGAAACGGTATTTCTACTGTTTCGCTGAGTGAGTGAGGATATTGCAAGCCCTTCAAATTGCCTTAAGCGGCGTCAAAACCACAAAGTGGACTGTGACATACATGTCCATGGGCGGCGGTGTTCTGTGGTGGACCCGCCTGCTGCATTACCCACTATACCATTAAAAAATGTGATTGAGATGGAAATAATCTTAATGTGCTTGATTATTATGTTGCTCTTAAGTGGTCCTCGTATATCTAATTATTAAATTATTAATTTCCAGCCGGAAAATAAAGCATATGCGACACTGCCAGTTATGTTCCAGCCATTCGCACCGTACCCGCAGTACGTTGCACCCGCACCAGTACACTACCCTCCCGTTGCTCCAATGCCCGCTCACGCCCATGCGCCGCTTCCCGCTACATCACTTCCTAGACCAACTCAAACTGAGCCGACAAAAATATTAGTGTTAGGTAAGTGTATAATTTTTCTGTTTCATGTTATTATATATATTGAGAGCGTCATAGCTTAGTGGTTTCAAAAGTGTACAAAAAAGCGAAACCTGAAGCACTAATTGAGCCGGCTCGTCCGAAGTGATACGACGAACTCAGAGAATACTCAGCGTGAAATGGTACTTGTACTGTATTTCACAGAGTTAGTGACGATATCGGAAGAGGAAACATAACCAACGCGCCGACTGTTGCGCGGTTGTTAAGAGACCCACCTGCTCTGTTGTCCGTTATAGAATAAAAAAAAATTAGAAGGTTTAACATATTGTGTTTAGTGATTGATATCCATTTTTTACAGTAGCCTTATAATAAACTCAAAGTACTAAATAGCTTTTATCACAGTAGTTGCCCTTATCTTAGATTTCACCGTACTATCGTACCATTTATATATAAGCAATCGATTCTACCACCTAAATATTGTAGAGCTTTGTAAACTGGACAACTCAGTATTGATAATTTTTTCAGATACCATAAAAAAGGGTGTTATGAGAACGCAAGCAACACAAACAGAAGCAAGCTTAGGGAAGAAAACAACAAATTATTTATCACTCAGTCCACGTACAATAAAGAGGGTGAGCACATCCTCAACATTTAAACTTTAATAGAAGTGAAGAGTTCTGTTAGAAATGTTGCGTGTATTTTAAGTATGAAATATAAATTAAATAGTTTGTTGATAATTATTATTTTTACGTATAAACAGAAAGCATTTATTGCGGAATTATAAAACAAAATTACACTTAAATACTATGACTTCACATAAATAAATATTGTAGAAGTTAGTCAATATTCGTTTATATAATGTTTACTTTAACCTTACTCGTCGATTGTTTATAGGACTTATATCAAATATTAAATATTTCGACTTCAGGTGAAAATGGTAGCAGCTGGTGTGCAAACAAATGGAATCACAGTTGGTGTTCGAAGATTGACAAAATCATTTTCTGAAGTTGGTGGTGATAGGTTGACTGGAGCGCACGATGAAGTCACTGCGGCTATTGAGAGGTATTTTTTGTTTACATAAATTAAGTAATAACTAATTATAATTTAAGTTATAACTGTACGTAAAAAAAAATAATGTTATTAAATAATTTTGCAGCATAATAGCCAGTGATCATGAAAAATTGCACAGAACACAATCAGATGAACCGCCCCGCTCGCCACGATCTCCTACAGAAAATCCCACTTCACCCTTACAAAGAGGTGACTCAGATGATGTCACGTCTTGTTCTATAAAATCTGTCGCTTCCTCTCAAATAGATAAATCCTCAGAGCTAAGTGCTCTCCAAAAACAAACCCAAGAATATTTCCAACAGAATTTCCAATTCATTCACGAAAGTGATAGAGATGACACTATTGATGACGACATAGAAAACATAGAAAAAAGTATGGCATTAAATAGACGCAATTTAGAATATTTACAACAAGAAATTGCAAAACAGGCGAAAATTGATAAATCATTAAGATCAATACTATCAAAAAGCACAAGTGACGCTTCTCAAAAGACTATTAATTCTTCGCATCCTTTATCTAAGACGTCAACATTCCAATCAGAACCTTCCACTGAAACATCAGCAACAACTACCGACGACAGTGAAAAAAATGAAAAAGAAATTATAATTGATTTCGAACCTAGGCCCGATGACGAAGCTATTCCATTCACAACACTTAGGCGGAAAAACAAGAGAATATTGCAAAAAACGTTATCTGAGGGCGAAATATTACTAGACGCGTAAGTATTATTAATAAATCTTTATTATTTATTATAATTTTTGAATAGAAAATTAAAAGAATCTTCTAGCTTAATAGTTTTAAAAGTATAACATGAAGAGAGAGTTATCGGGTTCGAAACCCGGTCCGGAAAATTATAATTTATTCGGTCTCTGGAATGGTTGACAGTGGCCGGGCGAGTGTGTTTATACTGTGGCACCCGTGGGAGAACCATGCTGAAGCTTATGGTGACGCACTAATTGGGCCGACTCGTCTAAAGCGATCCCACAGTTGTACTGTGGTACAGAGGTACAGAGTGTGTGTGGTACAGAGTGAGCGTGAATATCGTAGGCCCTCAAAAGTGCGGCTTAAAAAGCAGCCGACAAAATCAATGCGTGGACTGTGGCGCGGTTGTTCATTGGCGGCGGTGTTCTCTTACTATATAGGAGACCCACCTGCTCCGTTATCCGCTATGGAATAAAAGGAAATACTACTTTTTTCACCTTTTAAAGGAATTTAATCTAAAACGCTGTATTGAACGTTTATTAAATATGATATTGTATTCAATATCGAATAATTGATAACGATTCTTTTATTATAAATATATTTTTAGACGTAAAACAATAATAGCCTCCAATGGTGAGAGCGGAAAGGATGCGCCAATTATAATGTCAACGAGCCAAGAAAATATGACCAAAGAAAATCGAGAAAGAGAAGACATCTACAAACAATATATAGGACAAAATTATGATGAAACACCAATTAAGGATGAAGGAATCTTTCCGTTTGAGCCCGATGGATCTTTTAGGTATCATTTATATTTAGGTTTCTAAAGATGCTTCAATGCACCACTCTAATACACACGATGCACGTAATTTTAAATTCTTGAAAGTCATGATTGGATTGGTTGATTCTTTGCTCAGCATTCTAACGCCGCTTCAGTACTTCACCAGACGCTGTTCTGGTGCGAGATATATTCCTTTACTAAAACGAAAATGAATTTCATAGTACGTTATAAACTTATTAATAATTTTTGTGATTAAATATGGCTTAGAATATGGAGTTTGGAATATTTAAATAAAGTATGGATTTATTTTTCAGCTTTAGAGTAAGCATTATATCATATATTAGTCATATCTTTCGAGCTATATAATTTTACGCTTGATCAATTCATATTTCATTCATGTAATTCTCTTCTTAGTTCTTCAGAAGGCAATGCTCCATATGAAGATTTTCATGAAAAATATATTAGTTACAAGCATGATTTATTTAGAATTCGAAGCGTTAGTTTTGAAGATAAACCAGAGAGCATTGACAGAGAGGAAATATTACTCGACAGGTTGGTATATAACGCTAGCTTAAAAATATTTTTCTTTAGCTTGCTTATTGTTAAGTTACTTGTATCTTTCGACGTTAATCCAATATTATGTTAAACCTGTTCGATCTCTTGTTTGTCTGAATGAAAACTTGGTTATTTTAGTGATTATGTTCGCTGATATTGGGTTAAGGTAAACTATAATAAATTAATCGTATACTCATGTTCTTTCATACATTTAAAACACACTCTTTAGGAATTATATTTCACGGTTGAAATATTTCAGCACTGCAAAGTCTAGTCCAACTTCACCGGAGGTAGAAAAACAAGAGTTAGATGAAGAACAAAAAGAGAAACAAAGTATAATAGGCAATAATGTAACTAAAATCCTTGCGCCCTTAGAGAAAAATTCGCCTTCGGCGTCTAACGAGTCATTAACAGTTGATCATAGCAGGTACGCGTGTCATTTAAATATTAAAAATTCCGTAAAAGTACATGACATTATGTTAAGAAAAGTGATTGAGTAGGCAAAGACTTAACAATGAACAATTTGTTTAATCACAGAGATCACTCTGACGGGTTGTGGAATGAATCGCAAACAACTGTGTTACAAATAGATTCCGGAACAGAAAATGGAACAGTAATAAGGTTTGTGTATTTTCAATTACTTTTTTATATTATACATATCTAAGATACTGATTTGATTTTGATATAATTTTAGAGAAAAATAGAATCTTAATATATTTCATAGAGATTCGTCTCTGATGGAAATTAAACGGACTCACAAACATTATATATTAAATATAACATTATTTTACCTGTTACAGTTCATCTGACCTTAGTTCTTTGGCTGCTTCACCTGGAGCATTGGCATTATTGACCCCAACTTCGAGAAGAAAACATTTGCTTTTGTTACAACACCAGCAAAGATCTTCGTTAGATACGGATGCGTTAGACGAAGAGTTCGATGCTTCTCAAGTAAGATAAATAGTTATTATGTATAATATAAATTTAAAATTTTATATATAATAGTACAGTCTGACCTATTTTGGTCTATTATGCATTAAATATACTTAGCGTATTGCGCAAAATCCAAATCCATAACCAAAAACATTTTTTTGTGGTAATTTGTTACCAAACGCCAATTCTTACTACATATATTTAATGCTTAACTTATTGTTTATATATAATAATTATAAACTTTGTAAAAGTAAATAAAATTATACTTTACTTATTTAGGTCGTATGCTACCCCGTAGGTCCTGCAGATTTCATTTCACGCCCCTCTAAATAGCCCCACCAATAAAATTTAAATAAAGCTATAGATTATTAACTATAAGATACTTCTTATGCTTTGCATTAATTATTATATAACATTAGATTATATCTAACACTAACTCTGATGACAAGATAAAAATACGAGAATTAACGACAAGTTTTTTTTCTTCTTTTAGAGTCAGTCTCCAACATCACCAAGAAATAAATTAGATATATCAAACTCAAGTTCGATTCAACAAATGCGACCATCTCTTTCACCTCCAGCGGTAGTCCCAAATATAACATTACCTATGTTACCTATCACAAAACAGCCAACGATATCTAAAGTTTCACCACAACATCTGAAAATGAACCATACACCTGCAATTGCAATCACACACCCTAGCTTAGACCTTAGCGACGTACCTTTTAAACGTACCCCAAGTATTATAAATAAAAAGCGAGAGAGAGCGCTTAGTCCATCAAGGCGACAGGATTTACAAAGGAAGGCACAACAAAAAGAACCAAATGGAACAATACCGAATCAAATTGTGCAGTCACCTCCGGAACCTGTCTTAACTAAAACAGGAAGTAGTGAAACTAGTCTAGCTAGAACGGATTCTGGAAAGCTTAATACAGATGTATCAGAGAGTACTACAACTACAGAAGATTATGTAACGGCAAATTCAGACAGTTCTAAGAAGAGTAACAGCAAAAATCACAACCATAGTAAGTACACACATATTCTAGTAATTTAATAGTTGTCACAGTTTCGTGAAGTAGATAAGCTAGAAATTAAAAAATAATTGAGTCATTTTTAAGTAAACTAAAGATTTTTAAATAGCTTTTTTATATATTAATTAAATAACAACAATTTTATATTTATGTACTAAATAGTATACCTATATGTACTTCAGGTTCAGAAAACAATAATAAAGCACAAGAAGGTTCATCGTTTGAAAGCGCTTCAAGTTTGTACTCATCTACAAAAACAGATAATATTACAGATGACTTAATATTACCTAGTTTTTCACCTCCTCTTGAAATTAATGATGAGTTTATAGTACCTAATTTAACTTCACCTCCACTACAACTACCAGATAGGAAATCTAAGCCATCCGTTGAAAGAATTGAAGTTAAGGCAGAAATCAATCAATCGATAGACTATATGAGGAAAAATAAGACTGAAAACATTAAAATTAAAGAAGAATTATCATCAAAACCAGTAAGTTTTACCAGAACATCTGAATAAAAATCTTTAACTATAAAAAAACATCCCTTTAATTTTTTTACTTGCAGCTATCTTTGAAACGTGAATCGACGAGTCTGAAAAGTAGTTCTAGTGGAAGTTATAGTATAGGTGGATCAAGTTCAAATCTATTAGAAACTGTTATTGACAAGACTAAGAGTGGAAAAATGAAAAATTTGCCTGAAAAACCCGAACCAGATGATTTCAAAATAAAAAAAGATAACAAGTCACGTAAAGAACATATGGAACAGTTTATGCCCAAAAATTTGGTATGAATTTTTCACTGTAATTATAAGCAGTTCCTCTGAAATGTTAAAACCCTAAAGTTTATGTTATCTTTTCAGGGATCATTATCTGATGACGAAAGAAGTGTTCATTATTCTTCTTCAGGCTATTATGAAAGTCCTATTGACGATGATGATGATGGTGGCTTAAGTAAGTTGTAATATAATATATAATAACTATAATAGGGGAGGCCTATGTCCAGCAGTGGACTTGAATAGGCTGATGATGATGATGATGATTATCATGTAATTTATAAATTTTATTTTAGCTTACAAGCACTCACAAAAATATAGATCCACTAGTCGCCCACGTCTATGGCTATCGGAAGAAAAGCGAAGGAAAAAGAAAGCTTTCACATTAGAATTTTCAAAATCATATGACGATTCCATCTCTACATCGCAAGACGACTGGGGTAAGAAAGACAAAGAAGCAACTAACTCAAGCCATAGACAAGAACGTAGTGCACTAAAGTCTGCAATGTCAAAATCTCCGTTAGAAGAAAAGCAAGAGACACGAAAAAAGAAAACACATTTTGTGGACAAGACAAAAAGTTTACAATCCTCGCCTAGGGATGCTATAGATATCGAAAAATCTTTAAAAGAAAAAATACAGAAAGATAAAGATACTGATACTAGAAAACCTATTGAACGAGAGAGATACGTTAAAAGAACAAAGTTAAAGGCAAAAAGTCCAACGCAAAGTAGAACTGCAGATGTCAGTTATAGGGGACCCCATTATGAGCGAAGAGATACAGTAGGGTCGAATATGAAATTACATTTAAATATTCCTACTTCTGATGACTCTAGTGAACAATATAAAAATAACGGTAAGCATTTTATTAATTTATGATTTACGTAAATATATTTTAGCTTTTACAAGACAAAAATAGATACATTGCTTCTTTGTGGCTTTTCACTTACACTTTTAAATTCCCATTATAGGTACAAGTAATGGAAACGTTTCACCAAGGAAACATAGACGATTACGGGATAGCCCAAGAAGAAAAACTGGTTCTAATTCAACAACGAAATCTCCAACTTCTAATAATAACCATTGTTACCCGTAAGTATGGGTCCTTATTCGATATTCACGTATGGAAGTTACCTAAAAATTATTAAATTTTACTATTTACTTGTTAAAAGTTATTTTTTTATTGTTCTATTTACGTCGCATAAGCAGCAACTAAACTTAGTCGCCCTCCGATATCCTCAAAAGTACTATGTCACGCTGGTATGCTATCCCCTTGCCAGCCCTTGGTGTCTGAATAAGCTTTAGCGTGCATCTTCTATAGGGGAAACGATGTAAAAACACTCACCCGATCATTTATAACTTAAGTAATTTATTCTATTCCGATCGGAGATCGAACCACGCATCCATGACGTCGCGGTTGCTTAAAACGCTGAGCTATACTGAGCTTATCAGCTAACTTTTTTAGCGTTTAAGTGCTATTAAATCTATTTTTAGTTCAAGACCTAGGAGGAAAAGCGGGTCAAACGAAAGCATATCACTCCCTGGCAGTTTACCCAGGAGAAAACAGTCCATACCCACACTACCTTGTATGAGTTCATTAGAAGCGGAGGATATTGAAACAGCTCGAGCTTTGAATGCTGGTTCAAGATTGACGCCGCTCAAATATATTAAAAGTCCAGGAACCTCACCAAGGAATCGTAAACCGGAGAATGGTTAGAATTTATAGTATCACTTGGTTATTGAAAAGGAATATAGGAGCGATCGTGATATTTGGAAAGAACTTTTGGGTGTTAAAACAATATAAGTAGTATTTGTATCTAGATTTCCGTTTTTGATATATTTCAAAGTTAATATTTCTCTATTAAGATTAAAGAAAGGAAAAGTAGTGATAAAAAAGTTTCTGTAACAGACGGAAAGTCTGCAAAGGCGGCTTCAGCAGAATCCCTCCGTTCCGTTTCACCAGGCTCGGACTCCGTGTTCTATTCGGAGCAAACGGAGCACAGCCTGGGGCCGGAAGAGGAAGCACGGGCCCACTGTCTCCACTGCGGGAAGGAGGTGCACATCGTCACAGCCTCACATGACGACAGTAGGACCTCAAAAACATCACATACCGATGTAAATCCTATTTGTTATTTTTTAAAATTTAAAACTTATATAAATAAACATATAAAACATATAAAACTTTATACAAAAAAAGACAATAGCAAAGTAGGAATTATAAATAAATTTTATATCTAAGTAAAGAATTGCAGGTCTCGGTTGTATTCTAGCAACTATTAAAATACAGCGAGCCTCATACACAAACAATCAAATACAAAAAATAATAAAATAAATGTTTTCATACGTATTAACTGATCCTTATATTTTTGCAAAAGTTATTATGATCATCATCATTTCAGCCGTAAGACGTCCACTGCTGGACATAGGCCTCTCTATCTTATACATATTATATTATTTAATTACTAGTTGAACCGGCAAATATTTTGCCATATAAATTATGTACGAATAAATGCTGCCGCGGCATTTATAGGCATTATACAACTTTTCTCTCCAACACAATCATTTATATCTCATTGTTAAAAAAACAATCGTTAAAAATGAAAATATATAACGAATCGTGAAGGTTTTCTTCGATGTAGCTTTCTATTGGTAAAATAATTTTTAAGATAGGTTTAGTACATCCATAGATTATCACATATGTACAAATTTTAACCGTCTGTAATATTATATTATTTAACTATAAATAACAAATGTACTGTATAAGACATGTAAGAAATTTATATTATTTTATTATTTATTTATATAAATATAAGTAAATAATTCGAGTAAGTAAACCATATTATACCTACCCTAGGAATCTTATGCCGACGCTACACCAGATATAGTTCCTGCACCGGCTGGTTTTGCTGATTCGCCATCCTGTGTTTCAACAAAGAAACATGCGAGTGGAGCTCGACTTTACAAAAAGCTAGATAAACGGTATCGATCTGAAGATAAATCTAAGCACTATCGGTATAGACAAGACGTCAGGGCTAAGGTCTGTAATGTTTTTATCTACACCATACGACATTATAGTTTCTACAAAACACTCTTGCACAAGTTATATCAAATTAAAAAAAGTCTTTATTCACATAGAATCAAATATATGATCACATATGAAATATCACTTAATCTAAGTTTATAGCCAAGAATGTCGAATTATTAAAAAAGATCAAACATTAAAAACTCTATGTGTACTTATTAATTAACTATAATTGTCTTAAGGTTTTTGTTTTATTTTTTTTGAATTACCGTAATTATTGGAACTCTAGTAAATTCCTATTTTATATTAGTATTTTATACGCCTTGTAATGGTTTACAGCAAAAGTTACGTTACTTTAATGTGCCTGCATTTTCTCTTAACAATTAAAACGAACCAGTTAAAATTTTATATAATATCTTTAACTTATTTACAATATGATAGTCTGAAGAACGTGGTAAAGAAGAATACGCTACTATTGAGAAGGCTCAAGACACAAGAATTGCTCGTTCCGCCGGAAACAGTTTGGACAAGCTTGCGTCGAATACCACCGTAGATCCTGATGGTAAGTGACATTTCTTTTTTTATATATTTTTTATTTTCCATTTTATGTATTATATTCAATAACTGGTTATAATGTTATTATAAGAATTATTAAATTGTATTGTTCTGTAATAAGAGAAACAATATTTAAAACCGTTAACTTCAGCTGCGTTGATAATATAATTCATTAATTGTAAAATAAATTAAAATATACACTAAATAATGAAAATCAAAATCATCAATGTCACCATCCGTCAAAGACAAACTAAAAAAAAACGCATATGCACTCTAAAGCGATTTTATTCATTATCATCATCATCATCATCATCATCATCAGCCCATAATTTGAAATAAATCATAAATTGAGCTGGCTGGTAAAGAAACGTATAAAATGAGACAGGCGTCATGGCAAGCGTATTTTTGTTCAAGTGTAAACTAGAGAAAATAAACTAATTGTAAATTTAAATAATTGACTTTAAATGTCGTCTTTCTGTTTTTATGTGAGTTGTGTAATTTTGTAGTTGTCTTTTATATAATTTGTAAAAAAATACCATATTATACTAGAAAAAATCTATATCTAAGAACACGTGGTGGACTTTATTTAATTTATAATCTGTTAGAAAATAGTAGTATTAGTAGTAGTAGTTTTCTAAATATAAGTATTTTGATTAGTGAATTAAGTATTATTTTGAAATAATAAGTTATAGTAATAGTTTTTAAATAATAATAAGTTTACGGTCATATTCATTAACATTGACTTTGAATATTAATTCTTTGAGTGAAGTCTGTATGTAATGTGATTATGTGCTTTCTTGTTATTGTAATCCAGTGAAAAGACGTTTTAAGTCATAACAAATTGGATAGAACCACATATTACAGATTTCATAGTGTTTTACAGAAAGGAAACATACATCATTTCGTTTGTTTTGTTATAGATAGAAGATATAAAATCTATAAAAAAGAAAAATTTAAATAGGTGTATATTAAATTACATTATAATAATTTTCAAGTTGTCCGACATTTTATTTATAATTAATATAATAAAAGACTAGCTCAAATTTATATTCAATTTAATTTAATTTTTATACATACACACACCAAAAAATCTATACGCATAATTATTGTACATTAGCAATACAATGAAACCCATATTTTATGAAATTACATACCTTTATAGCAAGATATAGAATTTCAATACGTTATGGCACTCCTACTATACTAAATATGCTTTTATAGAACAAGAAGATTATTCTGGTAGTTCTGAAGGCGCTGAGGGTCGAGTCGAGCGAGGTGTGTACGCGACGCCTTGGTGGTGTGGGAACTGGATTCTTCTCTCTGAAACAGATGATCATTGGACTAGAATCCCACCAGGTATTTCCAAACCAATACGACTTGAGCACCTTCAGGAAAAGAGCGTGAACTTTCCTTAAAGGCCAGCTACGCACCCGCGGCTCTGCAAGGGCTGGGAGTGTCCATGGGCGGAGGACCGCTTGCCCTAGGTGAGCCTCGTGCTCGTTTGCCAGCGATGTTATAAAAAAGGTACTATAGTTACATTTTATCTAGAATTTCTAAATTATAAAAAACGATTTGAATATTTACTACTGCACTTCGGTTAGGAAATTATACAATAGCTCGTAGCTAAGTGGTTTATACCCTCAACAGATGCAACAGCATCATCAGAAACGAGTCAGGAAGAGCCAACAGAGTCGGAGGGCGAGTTCAATAAACGTTACGTTGCGCTGACGCATCGCCTCGTGCATCGGCGGGCCTGCATCGAGCTGAACAGGCGGCAGTCGGACAATACTTTTGGTAAGTCATAGTCAAAAAAAAATACAAAGGTAAGAGTTTCATACGCTGAATAAAACCGAAGAAATATCCTTGAATAACGTGAGCTTTTTTATTTATTTTGTTATATATTTGTCATTCTATTTTTATTATAAATATGACTCAATGTTAAATATACTTCTGATGATCACATTTTATTTAAAATCTCGCATTTATTAACAAAAACTGTAATGTTTAAAGAATAAATTGTCTTTACTATTAAACTCAAAGTCTCTATAAACAATTTAATAATATCACTTATTAGGAATTGATAGAATCTTTTTGTTTCAAATTATCTGGCAACGGAGCTTATAAAATATATCTTGGTTTTTTCTACTATAATCGTTAATGTGGTAAATTTAAAATTCAATCGAATAGACCATGAGAATAACATTACTATTACTATTTTCATTTTGGTATATATTATGTTATATACTATATTATTGCACAATTTTAAATTTGAATATCCTGCTAATATAATTGGCTATACAAAAAATAAAAGCCTACGAGATTCTTGTTGGTTCTTCTCGTAGAGGTATTTCTTCCTTACCAACGGTTACTTTACTAATAATTGTACATAAATCGACTTG
>DWCF01005923.1:0-13322 GCA_018230265.1 Delias oraia
AAATTGTAATTTGCGATACTAGAACCACATTAAGATTTCTATACAGAAGTGTTGCCATTGTCTTGTCGTTATAATAATTGGCAGGCAAACGACCAGACATATTCATTGTGGATAGTACACCGCCCATGGACACTCTTAGCCCCAGCTTGGCCACGAGTGCGTTGCCAGACTTTTGAGCTGCTTGGAGACATATTTCCCAGCGAAAAAAAACTTGGTGACTTTCAAAAATAGAGCGTACATATTCCTTAAAGGCCGGCAACGCACCCGTGGCTCTGCAAGGGCTTGGGTATCCATAGGCGCTTGCCTTAGGTGAACCTCCTTCTCGTTTGTCATCGTTTTCATATAAAAAACTATCATAGTTGCATATCATCTTAGTATTATATTGTGATTACAAATAAAAGTAAAACCCGCTTAAGACGATTTCTCAGGCAACGAAAAGGGACGCGGGATAGGGAAAATAAAATTACTATATATTATTATGTATTTTATTCTAATTTTGATGCATTAGTAATTCAAAGGTTTTCAACATAATTCAAATTGTGCAGTGCTCTTCGCTTTCTTTCATCTCAAATCATTAACAGCTGATTTTGCCTGGATCGTCATCAATGGAAGATTATCCTGAAAAATCTTGCACTACATAGTATGTCAGGTTCTTCTTTCTCCCACTGGGAGCTCTCTGCCTCTGGGGCTCGCGTTAGAGCGCTGGGCTCGGACGTATTAAATGGCATGACGAATCGTATTAAGCGTTAAAGAATGTATGAAAATATGTCTAAAGTTTCAGCGACTGTCGTAAAGTGGCGTATTATGCGAGAAATCGTTTTATGCGTGATCGTCTTAAACAGGTTCTTCTCTAGTTAATATTATACTAATAATGTAAATATGAATTAATTAGATAAATGAGATGTAATTTTTTTGTATTGTATTAGATTTGATACTAATATTTTTCTATGTCACTGTTTTCAGCAAGTGCTGCTACCGCCACAGCAACCATCGGGCGGATCAAGCACTCCCGGAGTACATTCCTCTCATCCGTAGAGCGCGCCCGCCCCCCATTGACCTTGCATCGCCCTACCACCCGACCGCCGTGCTGAGCCCGCCCGCCCTATTACGCCTTTGCATCATCCCCGTTCGGAATATTGCACCCTTGATTTGTACAGACGTATTTTTAAATTAACCATCTATTCTATAATTATTTATAATTTTAATCTATTTAACTTTACGTTTAAGGTCTTCCAAGCGACGATATCGTTGACATTCAAGTCGGACACAAACTTAATTTAAACAACATTAAATAAATAAGATATTTCCTTATTGCACGAAAATATGTTTGTTCAAATTTTATTTTTTAATTATGATTATGATTTCACAATGTACATTCTTTTTAAATTACACCGTATTCATATTTGGGAAAGCTCGCTTTTCTTACTGGTAGGAATAGTTTTAGCGTGTATTGAAATAGCGAAGGCCTATTTGCGAAGCGCTATAAGTTTATTTTATAGGACTAGGTAAGCTTAGCACGGCGGTACAATGGGAAATATATTTCTATGTATGTCCGTGTGCGTCGCCCGCGCATGGGCGATGCTTTTAGCCGGAATGTATTATAGTTAGATAATTTTCTCTCTCAACTTGGTTGGTAGAAATTTGTACATCTTACACTAGGTAGTTGTTTTGTCTGTTACCTATTGGCAATCACATTTTGCAGAAAAACACCCAAATTTCTTTAAGAAATCTTTTTTTTATATAGATAGCGATAGCAATCTTTTATCTCTTGACATGTTCTGTGGAAAACATCTTCAAATGGCATTGTTTGTGTATGTTAAATGGCAATATTAATTCAAAGGGGCTGGTTTTGTTGTCCCGTAGTTCACTCGCGGCAGCTAACTTTCATTTCTCGCTACCAATTTCTATCAGCCATTTTGTGCCTATTTATTGTTGTGTATAAAATCCGATTTGCCTCACGAGTCAATTTTAATTCGGAATTCCACATCGCGTCAAGGAATGTTTGCTTTCTTGTACGGCCAGATGAATATCAAAGTACTACTGCGAACGAAAAATATATATTTGGCGATCATATGACATGCCTTGACTATGGTAACTCGATGTTACTGATTAGAGTTTGACAGATGTGCTATTATAATTGAAATGTCACGACGTTGTTGACATTGACAGATTTGTGACACATTGATAGTGATTGATGGCGGCAACACATGATTAACGAATCCCTCGTGGCTTAAACGTGTGATCTGGCCGTACACGCTTTTTTTTCAGATGTATATATCAGATATTTAATATAAGCCTATATAAATAAATGTATAAATATATTTACGGTAACTGCCTTATTGGGTCATGTGTGTGTGTGTGTGTTCAAACATTGAGGTATATATCAATTTTTACCAAAAGAAGGTAATGACAAAAAGAAAATCACGTACACATTGGTGAAAAGTGCGTATGTTTTTCATGGTGAAGTTAGATGTGACAATAAAATGAAATTAAGTAGATATTATTATGTAATGTCAGCGTGAAGGTAGGATTCGGTTCGTGTCAGCATCGGATCTGTCACTTTGTATAGTTAGTGGTAGCCGGGGTGCGCGGACGAGCGGGGTGCGACCCACTTGCTGGTGACCTGCCTGCGGTGATCTCAAGTGGGATACTGCGAACAGCGATACGTTTGTATGTAGCTATTTAGCGGTCCTTTAGGACGTTTGTGTCGGAAATGACTTATTGTGAATATATGTCCCCATGGGTTGGGTATATCGTGAGATGTACGCAGTCGTTGTTCAGAGTGCGTTTGACTTTGATCGTAGCGTAAGCTCGCCCGCGTTCCCACGCACCGCACTCGGGCGGGTCGCCATCGGATCGCGATGGGTCGCTCGAGTGCGTTTCGATTCTCGGGAGCGTCGGTTGTTTTCTGCCAATTGTACCCAACGAAGAATTAGTCGTAATGTTATAACGATTTATGCGATGTGCGTAAAGAGCGTTGTAAAGATTCAACCGAGCTTCGATGCTGAGTTGTTTTGCGTTTAAAACTTTAGGCGTCGCGGTACGCAGACGATTATTTTCTTCCCTAATGTATCCGACCGTCCGTGTTGTTGTAGACAACGCGTCGGTGGTCGATTCCGTGTGGAGTCGTTCGGAGCTGTAAATTAATCTCAGACTAGTGTCTGTTATTTTCCTATTGTTTTTGGTGGTTTTTCTTCTTCGATCGAGTCGTCGTAAGACTTGATTATTGACCCGAGTTTAAGGCCCGAAGCGTCTGCGCACGTCCGAATGCTTAGCAGCTTGGTCGTTGTCATGTGTGATGATGATGGGGTCTTCGGGCATTTGGACGCGCGGGTGACGAGTGAGTGGATGTTGTGAGGAAAGGTGGCCGCTTGGTCAGTCATGCGGCCGATGTGGACTTGTGTGCGTGTGCGTGTGCGCCCGCCTTACTAGGCTGCTCCTAGTATTGCGTTAGAAGCCTGTGAACTCGTGAAGCACGAGTTTGAAAGATTTTATCTCGATTCCTCGTTAATCACAACGATGCGGGTAGTTGTTAGTTGAAAAGAGTAACTTTTATAAAACTACCCTACAATTTAAAACGCAGTTGCCTTACTCGATTAATTTGACAGTCGTAGTACTAAAATTGTTTATTGGGGAAACGAAGCGGTCTATTAAATCGGGCGATTGTTGTATGTCTGTTTGCTGTATGAAGGGGGGCATAGTCCATGACCTCCGCGCGGTGCTCCCTGGGTAGCGCCAAATGTGGACTCTTATTCACATCCCAGCGCGCCATTTCGATTGGGGGATCGGTGCGACCCGCCCCCGATGCCTCCGCGAACGGGGGGACGGGGGAGATATAGAAACAACTCGCCGATGGGTGCTAGGTTAACCTGCCACGCGACCTAGCCTGCGGGCCGGATCGCAAAAGAAGTACCAACGGTTTTTAAAATTTACACTTAGCTAGTAGATAGGTTTTTTTCGGAATTGAAGCAGTCCAAGTGATCCGATTCGGTTGTCGCGTTTTTGAACAGATCTACCGCTGTAATACGCGCGCCTCTGTATAGAAAATAAAACTCCCCGAGTTTTCGATGTTAGGTGTACATATGTATATAGAAGTTGGGGCCCCTTCCAGGCCACGGCGTTTCTCGTGTGAGTTATCATGTATAGAAAATTATGGTTAATCGTTAACAAAAAATCCCAAAAAAAGTATTCAAGAACGGGAAGGGCCGAGATGGGTGGGCCGACAGCTGTGGCCGCGCTGTGGCCGGCGTTTGTTTTAGAACCCGTCTTCTTTTTATTGCTATTTTCATTTGTTTTTCTCTTTCGAATTTTATCGAAGCGCGTGTGGGGGCTAACCACCGCGAGTGTTGTGCGTGAGATATTCTAGCGTTGTTCGTTGTATGATGTACATTTGGTTATATTTTATGGAAGAGATTGTTTGTGCTGTTGTATTGGCCGCCCTGTCGCCGGTACAGGTAAAACTGTGGCCCATGAGCACGGCTCATGTTCATCTGCCTCTGGAGATAGCCGCTCTGAAGCGAATGAGCCAGGAGTGTTGTGTGTTGTGGTGTTACAGTGCGGCCGTAATGGTTTTGTATAATTCTTTTGTATTTGTTAAAAATACGTGCTTTTTCTTTCTAAATCTTCCGGCGTTTAGAAACTGTATAGTGTAAGTACGAGGTATTGCTATCTTCTATTAACATTTCACGCAGGTGAAATTTGCTTTGACACGTTTGATGAAATCTTGATGAATTTTTATGAGTTTTTTTTAAATAAATCAATTGATAACATTTTGTGGACGTAAATAATTCGGTATTTCTCTTTTGGTGTCCCGAGATGGGTTTGTATTATATTATCAAGTCGATTATATTTCACGTGGGAATTGTTTGTGAACGCAGTAGTGCAGTCCAAGCGCGACTTGGGTGCTTTTGTCGTGGTGATGGAATGGGTGGGTTTGATTGGTCAATTTTTTTTTATTAACGCTCTCAAGAAATTATCGATATTTGTGTGCATTGAAGAGATTCAATACTTACCATTTTGTCGGTTCATTCATTTATTCCTTAATGTAATACCGGTGTGAAAATTATTTCTGTCGATGTATTTGACACATAAAAAATTAACCAATATAAAACTTGGCATCCTGTGTGTTAATCAGTCAATGTCGACTACTTGACAAATTCAGGTGATGTTTTTTTATTTTATGATAGAACGGGAGATATCCCAGCAGGCCGCTCATTTATAGTCCGTTCGCGTCAACGAAATAGTCATCTGTGCAACTAAAGTGTAGGGCTGTATTCATAGTGGTGTAATACCACTATTCCACATTATCCACTATCCACTATTCCACAGTAATACCCCGGATTTACGCGATAGGTGGGGCACGGTTTGATGTCGAAGGCTTCATATATTCTTCTTCTCACGCAAAAGTTCTTCGTAGCATACCAATATTTTCTTTTCCTCGTTTTGTAGTAGAAACGCGTTCTTCATTAGAATCTATTTCTTTACGTTATAATTAAAACGGACACGTAATTACACATACATTAATGTTGTACCGCGAGCTCTATGACGTCATCCAAATGGCAAGAGTTTCTTTTTCTGTCGAACTTTGTTTCTCGTATCACGTGGTCGCAGCACTGCCAACGTTTAGCGACAATTATTGCTAATGCGTGATTTAATCACGTGCATTACGTTCACTATTAATAACTCAAACTTTCTAGCATTTTAACTAGAACAACGGTGACTCAATATCTTATAAATGCGAACGGACCTTAGGGAAAGCGGTCCTATGTTAAAAAAAAATATTTAAAAATTGTAAACTTCACCGTATAAATTTTGTATATATAATGTTAATATATATAGCCGGGTCTATCTTCAATGCATACAGACAGATGTAATGCAAGTTAGATGTACATGTTCCTAGTGTATTGACCCGCGATTACGGAATAGGAGACGAGATAACCCGATGCCAAATTCGCTTCACCACTCTGCAGTCGTACTCAAATTGTGTCTTACAAGGTTTCGTATGCGCACGCCTGAAAGCTATATATGTATATAATATATATATTTTAATTTTTGTACCTGAACCGGCATCTTATTTCACACTGAAATCGCAAGGCTGAATTTTTGTGTTGAATATGGGCGTTTATGACGGGATGCATGATGTGGATGAGAATTTTTTTGCCGGATTTATTCAAAGCGTTGGTTAAACTAGCCTAAATGCACGCTTGAAATGCACGGCGTAAATAGCCGTCAATACAACCGAAAGCGCGGTTGTAGATGAATAGTGATAGTCCCATGCTCCCCATACCATTAAAAATTAGAATCGTCATTTGGGAAACCTTACGTAAAATCGCGAAAAAAATGATTGGAGCCTAAGTTTGGAATAAATTTCTCATACGATTGAACTGTATTACAAAAGCGATGATTTTTATTCGTGGCATGTTGTAAAACCTTTATTAGCTGCGTAGAGACATTATTCTACTCGCGTGCGTTGTGGTAAACTTAAAATTTTGGACAGAGTTGCATTGTCTAGTGTAATCTGAGTTGGAATAGCGTCGCGCGCAGCCCTCCGATTGTTGTTCCGTGCGATTTTATCAATTAAAACACGCATCCGACTGACACTAGTGTAAAGTACCACCAACTGTCCAATCCCCGCAACCTTTCCGCAATTCTCGTGTTGTATAAAGTTGATGGTCGCATTCCAGTCGGAGGATTCGTAAGAATTGATCTATTTTCGAGTTTTTACCATCGTTTTTTTATGTCAAAAATCAATTTTCTAGCTGAAACAATGTAGTATAGAAATATGTCAAGCACTTGTGTGAATTTCTATACTACAGTGTTGTAGACTCCACTGGAAGTTGCCCAGTGTATGTTAGTAGCCATGTCGTGCTAAGATCTGAGGGAAAGGTTGCGCGGCAGACGAAAGACTGAGGGGTGTGTAAAGTTTTATAAGCAATTTTCGGAGCCTAAAAGTGTTAAATTCGTAAAGGAGCGCGTGCTTGACCTAAGTTGTGCATGACTTGTAACCGCCCGCGGCCGAATGTCGCGGCGTTGAATAGTTGGAAGACGCGCACATCGGCGTCAGTTATTTTTCAATAAAAAAACTTTTAAAAAATGTGTTTTGAACACAACAAACATTTGTTTTATTACTTCTATACCTCCTCATTTGACAATATTGAAATATACAAAGAAAATACTGCCACATTGAGCGCGTTATGCCTCCACACGGCATTGTCCTGCACGTTTTGCAGTATAAACAGTGGACATGCAACGTACATGGAGATACATTCACGCGACGATTAAAGTTAGCAAGTTTGGAACTCGCAAATAAAACAAACCCGCAAATCTACCGGAAATTACTGCAGTCTTACCGGTTTATGGATAATTATTTCACTAATAGAAAGATACACTTCCACATTTTTTTAGAAGTGATATATCAAGCCATTCACTTTGTTTGAGGAACCTGAAATAGAATAGCAATGCATCAATAGCTTATAGATTTTTTATTTTACGGAAAAGCCGAACCCAATACGCTTTGAATGTTGTAAATGATGAAAGTCAATGTCAATGACAGTGAGCAAGCAGAGAAATGCGCCCTCCAAAATGAAAGTGCTAAAATAAAGAAAATACAACATGACACTCCATTGGTAGAGAACATATGAACTTTTAAGAAAACAGCGGACAACGATGACCCGTACACAAGTTATGGATTACATATTGCCAACGAACTAAAAAGTGAACATGAAACTAATTTAGTGGAAATTGCGCTAGTAGCTAGGCATGTACCTAGCGGTTGGCTCGCCGTGAAGCGCCGGCTTAGAATTGCGTCTAAGGGAAAAACCGGAGTGCGGGCAGAAACGTCTTCCGCGTACTATACCTAATCCACCTGCAAAGCGTGGCGATTATGTCAAACACCCCCATAATGATGTCTGAAGGGAAATCCTAAGGCTGTAATGATGACGATGAGCTAGGCATGTAAATATATAGTTAGACGACAATTAAGTCATCAAATCTAGCTGCGGTGTTGTTAATAGATAATAATGACATGTCATAGATTCAAGTTGAAAGGTTTGAGAAAAACAATGAATGCTGTTAAATTGAAAATTAAAATTGTGGCCGCTAGTCATAGTGGGCTTTATATATCTTTCTAAAACCAGTTCTTTTTAATTCTGTAGATTTGCAACAAAAAATTCAAGTTATCGAGAGAGTATAAATATTTAAAACGTATCAAATAAAATACGTTTCTAGGATATGGCGTATAATTTGTGCATTTTATTTTAAAATATTCTTTACTTTTAATTCTTGTACTGTCTCGCAGTGAGTGAGGATATAGTCGGCAACACAACGAATGCTCGGAATGTGGCGCGGCTGTTCATGGGCGGCGGAGTTCTCCACCATATAGAAGACCAACCTACTCCGTTGTCCTCTATAGAGTTACAAAAAATTGCAAGAGTGATAATACGAGTCATCAGCAACATTTCAGCCGTAAGACGTCCACTACTATAGGCCTTCCTTTGATAATACGATAATATCAAATAAAAAGATTTCGAGTATAAAACAAATTTAATAAATAATCACGATACTTACGTACTAAGGACACCGCAGCAGAAATTGCGCTAGTAGCCGGCACTTGAAAGCCTTCAAATCTAGCTGCGGTACCATAGTTACAAGACTATTACTAAATTTACATACATATACTAAACATCCAAATAAACATTATTCATACAGTCATTTTTAACTAACAAAACTCCTTAAGACTTATGGAGTTTAATGATAATATTCGAAGGTATATTTCGTAATATCATACATTATTGTTATTGCCTATTATTATAACATAAAAATAAAGTAATCTTTATAATTTTAAAAAGGTTTTACGGTTCTCAGTAACCTAAAATTAACACATCTTCACAAGTAACATACTCGAAATTTAATTAGGGTATTCTTTCTATAATAATAGTTTTATTATAATTATTATAAAGGCCGCCTCCGGTATGCTTGGAGGTCCGAAGGCCTATGTCCAGCAGTGGACGTCTTACTGCTGAAATGATGAAAATAAAGATTATTGATAACTTTGATCACATTTCACTGATTTATTTCAATATCGTTTAATTGCACATAAAATAGTTACAGGCAGTACATTTGATGCGTAGAACATCACTAATTATACACTTAATCTCAAAACTCCAGACATTTTTTATTTATTGCAACTTAGCTACAAGGCCTATAGCCGTTACATTTATTATATGAAGACAATGTTAACATTATTTGCAAAAACTTAAAATATACAGATATTAAAAATTAATAAACTGAAATTGTACATTAGAATAGACAATATTTATAATTTACTTAAATTAATTTATATTCCTAAAACAAAGAATATTTTATTAACATCTAATAAACAATATCCAGAGATCAATTATAGACATATATCGAATACAATTTTTCTTTTTTCCATCATCTTGAAAGTTATTTTCACGGAGTGTTGATGGCAGAAAATGTGTTTGTGAAACAACAATGATTAAATATTTTGATTGTCAAGCGGACAACGGAGCAGGTGGTTCTCCAATATGGTAAGAGAACAGCGCTGCCCATGGAAATCCGTGTCACAGTCGGCGCATTGACTGTGTTGCCTTTTACGCTGCTTAGGTGGCATAAGGGACGAAAATGGATCCCAGAGATTTCGCGAGTACATGTATGAGGATCCGCGGTGCCGTCTCTGGACTACACATAAACGCTAATAATAACTATACTAAATATCTGATTTTTGGTGTAAATTTTATTAAGGGGTCCATGAAAACTGTCCTTGAACATGGGTCCGTGACTGTAATAGTTTCGAGGATCGCTTCTCTATATAATTTACACATTTCTTATATGTCTCGTATGCATACGTGGCACTCCCTGCATCGCGCATCTCACTTCATCCAAGAAGGAAGCCGAATTATGTAACGTCGTGCCGCCGAGTATGACTCTCACACCCGGATTCGCTTGATTTATCTGATGCACGCATATCGATTCCTCATAAGTAGCTCCGCCCACCATAAACACTATCACCTCTTGTGGTCTTCTGCTGATATCCTCACCACCAACAGCCGGGTACAGATTTTCCCGGAGTTTTCCCTTCAAAAGGTCCTCTAGGGTGTCCTTTAATAGAGGACTGTGTTGGGTGTATATATTCTCAACGCCGCTGAGGCCCTGAAATTCATAACACATTATAAATCAGATTTATAGGATAAGTGGTCCACCGCCCATGGGCGACCTTATCTAAATTATACTATATCTGAAAGATCGCTGCCATGAAAATTGGTATTTTCTCTCTTGTCCCTTAGTTGGCACCATTCTATCATAAATGATGAATTAATACTTTTATACAAAACATTCAAACACGCCACTAATAAAACCGTACTGACCTTAAACAGTCTCTTGGTAATCTTAGCTGCGTCCTGCAGCCCAAAAAGATCACTTTGCCTCGAATGCGCGCCTCCGTACTCCAGCACAAGAACCGGCGCGCGAGCAGCCTCCTCGCTACGACTCTTCAGCGAGTCCACGAGCGATGTTAGGGCATTGTTCGCGTGCTTCTCATACCGGAGGCCGTACAACGCTACCAGCTTCACCAAGTCCTCAGTTCGGACTTTCTCGTTATTAAATAGTGCCTTTAAGCGCTGGTAAGAAAAAAAAACTATATTTTAGAACTACCAGCCCCAAAATACCACAAACAATCAAAAAGTAAATATTTTTATGGTAGAGCGAGCAACAGATCGGCGGGTTACCTCCATGGTAAGAGATACACTAATAATAAGAGAACCACAATACACGTTTGCTGTGTTGTCCGCTTTTTAAACCGATTTAACGGTATCATTTCACGGGCCTTGACTTCTTCACTCACTCAGCGAGACACAGTACAAGTAATGTTTCACGCTGGTATTATGCGAATGAATATAAGCTACAGTCTCAATTAAAGACACCAGATAACAATGTACAATTATATCCAAAATATTTAATAATCGGAGTATTTTTAAATGAAATATTTTATATGATATATTAATGAAATTATATAAAAATATATAAATTTATGCTTGACATTGGCCCAGTTTTATCACTGTCTTACGCGTGGGAGAGCCATGCTGACGCACAATTTAGGCCGGCTAGTCCGTAATGATACTATGGGCTTACATAATACCAGCAACCTGTATTTGGCTGAGTGAGAGTACCGGAAGCCCTTAAAAATGCCGTTTAAGCGGCGTATAAAGCCGGCAACACAACCAATCCGCGGATTGTGACGCGGTTATCCATGGGCGGCGATGTTGTCTTAATATCAAGGAGACTCACTGGATCCGTTATCCGCTATGTTATTAACCCATATACCTGCAGGTGCTTGGCGTGATCGGTCTGACAGGCCAGCTCTTGCTCCAACTCCGAGACCTGCAGCAGCTCGTGCCTTCCGACGGCGCTTGACAATTCACCGACCACAGTCACGTGCTTCGACACCGTGCCGGACATTTTCTGCAAAATTCATTATAAATTATGACAAATAATTGAAAATAATATGATGCACAATAAACATACTGTATATAATATAGAGGTTGTGAAACTTTACATACTTAAATAAGTCAAGTTCATACAGATTATCATTGAAAAGTCGGTTCTAAAATGTTCCAGAAACTCAATTTGTTTATAATACAGTGGCGAACGGAGCAAGTGGGTCTCCTATATGGTAAGAGTGCACCGTCGCCCATGGACAACAGCACCACGTTGTTAAATTACTGATTTATTTAACTTTAGTGCATTTAGTTGTCCAAGGAAACAAAAAGTGCACATTTGATAATTTTAATATTATTTATGGAAATAAAGTGTAAATTTTATGTTTTCATATTATTTAAATGAATTAAATGTATAATTAACTAATGCTTTGAGAATGTCGAAATAAATAAAAAAGTGGAAATTAATTGATTTCATATTGTCTACGGATATTAAAACCGGAAAATGTGAATTATTGTATATGGAAACTAAAGCAGGAAATTTGATATTTCATACTGTCTAAGTAAATAAAAAGTAGAAATGAGATATTTTCATATGGTGTCAAAATGGGAAAATCAATTACCTTAAAGAGTGGGTAGGCCTCAACGAAATTCTTCATGTCAGCTATACTTTCGACTTTTGAATGACTCTTGGCCTTCTTCTGAAACTCATCCATGAGCGATTTGATCGTTTGACCGATTTCACCAAAGTTGGAGTATAAATTCTGAAAGTTTAATTTTTAACTAACAATATACAGACAAATACAGACAATTGCTTTAACATTGGATCAGTTTAGATGAGTCATTTATATTACTTTTTTTTATAAAAAATAGACATAAAATTTAAAGATAGTTAAAACTTATAGTATACCTGGAATATACATACTTACGATTCTTACAATTTTATAAAAAACGTGTACCGGACATACGTCGATCTGACCGGGACGCAACCTACCGGGTCCAATTATGAACCATCAGCATTTAAGGACCCAATTCATCCGAAAAACAGATACACCAAAACCATAACCCTTCATTTCTGAAGTCGGATAATAAGTATACCACGATCTCCCTACTCAATGAATAATATATTCATAAACTTTGAAGTTTATTGAACTTTATTGCGATAAGTACTTATCACTTAAGAGGAGGAAAAGATACTAGCCGATTTTCAAATTCAATATGCTGTATATTATTTTAAATATATTCGTAAGAATCAGAAGCGTATCGATTTTTAAAAAGAAATAACTATCAAAGATGTAAAATCGCTGAACGCAGTTATGTTCCGAAGGCACTTCCGACGCATCCGAGCACCGCAATCAGATCGTGTCGCTCCAGTGCGCCGCGCCACTGATATCCGGCTGCCTCTTCTACTCGCTACGTCAGTGCGTCATCGCGATAATACCCTTCCGCCGCCGCACTGTCCCTGTCTTATTTAAGCCGCCGACTACCTGAATCGCCCTCTCCCAAGCGGAAGTTCGTGTCTCGCAGGAGATGCCCTTGCGCTAGTCGCGGCTAAAATTCAATTCTCGGCGGGCCTACGGCTCGTCCCAAAAGACCGAGTGAAGCTGTGATGGTTATATGGCCGGCAGCAAATAGCCCTTACAAAAAAAAATCGCCTTCTTGCCCTTTGTTATATTTACTAACAATGCGGTCGTAATATAAAGTCATTTCATTGTGCCATTTAAGTTTGGAAATTCAAATCAATGAGTCAACATTTCAGCCGTAAGACGTCCACTGCTGGACATAGGCCTCCCCCTTGGACTCCCATGAATACCTGTCGGAGGCGACCTGCATCCAGCGTCTTCCGGCGACCTTTATAAGGTCGTCTGT
>DWCF01005924.1:0-13320 GCA_018230265.1 Delias oraia
AAACACAACCAAAACGCGGCGTTAATTTCTTACGCGCAGCAGCTCTACCAGAAGCAGGGGCGCGCACCACGCGGTTACACGACCGTTGGACTCGAACCGGTTTCACTGCATAGTCGTTGTTGAGACTCCGTTGAAATTGGAGGGCGGACGACATCTTTACCTGACAGTATTAGAAAATAACTGACTCTAATGCTGCCCGGTAAGATGCGAACCGCGCCTCCGCTGGCTTCTTGCAGGATAGGGCAGACGCGAGACTAAACAACAGTTACATGCACTCTACACAAAAGCGCGGCGACGACTGAACGGTCAGCTAGGACCGAGGCGGCGGGCGCTCTTGGCCGGAGGCGGCGCCCTGCCCCGCCCCACGCCCCGCCTGCCGCAACACTTCGACCACCGTAGCCCACGGCCGCTGACAGAGCTCTTGATGAATCAACTGTCCTATATATTAATAAACATTAACATAAAAGACATAAGGAAATGTTGCTTTTTGTACGAGGTCATATATAAAAACTCGCCAACGCACCTGTGTGCACTTTGCATACGAGAATTTAAAATAAGCCATGCCGTTGGTTGGTTAGAGTAACAATTCCGGAGAAGATGGTAATATTCCAATAATGTGAGTGATTAGCAAAACCTCCATGTCCTCAATATTAAAATTCTATGTGCAATGTCTGAACTGATAAAAAACAAACAGTTAAAATGGCTAACATCTAATTAATAAATTATTTAATTCAATTGTGGACGTATCGACGTGCCCGAAGACAGGTCTAGTAGGTACATGTATTTACAAAAAATACAGTCTTGTGTAGTGTAGCTATCAGCAACTTCAGCTGAGTAGTTTTTCGTGGTTGAATTTGAATAAATTATTTTTTATAGAGAGCCAGGTAGTGATAGGGATTAAAATTATTGTTACCCTTACCAAGTATCAATAATTTTATATACCTTATAGAAACATTATCTTTTTTAAGAGTAATACGCGAACCATTGTTAAGTTTCAAGTGGACAGCTACTGCAACAATAGATGTTAAATTGTGATCGAGATATTTTGAGCTGGCAAGATAATCAAACCAATATAAAGTGATTCCTTTAATTTTAGAATTTTAGCAATCAATAACTTTTACTATAGGTATTAGGAAGCCTTATATAAATATATATGTTGTGTGATTTAAGTGAGGAGTTAGATATGCAATATAACGTATGGACTTATTAACGTAGCAAGCTTAGTACCTATCTAACGCCAATAAAAAGAGTTTAAAAGAAAATCGATTCGGAATTCGTCTGTTTGTAAATTTAGATTTAATTTAACTCGATTGATAGTACGAATATTGTTATTTATTACACAATTTTACTTGTAATTAAAAGCAAGCCATATTTAGAACCTCGTATTTATTAACCTACTCTAAATAAATTTTTTACAAATTACAACAGATGACAAGATTATTTATTCATAAAACAAGAGTGAGAAATTAAATTACTTATACCTTATATCTTGACAAATTATTTACTCTTCTTGCTCATAATACATTACATATATATTAGTTATCTTTGAAATAATAGTTTTATAAGTTTAACGCAAATATAAAGATGTATAGACCACTAATTTCGAATAATAAGTAGAATTTTTAAGAGTTTGAACATCTGCCTAATTGTAGTCGTAATGTAACAAAAAAGCTATATGTAATGGCATCAGCACACAACAGCCCAGAGATTGCACAGACTATTAACACAATCTCATATAATATAACTTTCACTTATATTTTATCATACCTTATATGAATTAAAATATAATAAAATTATATATTTAGTAATCAATTTTTAGGCTTTTCAATTTAACTCGTTTGTTGCTTAATGTATTCTGTGCATTTTAACTTTATCGTCACTGCTTTTATTAGTCTGTGGTAGGGTTTACTCTGTAGTTAGTTACGAAAAAGGGTTCTATTTCATTATAAGAAATGCACGAGTTGTGGTTACAGCACCCGAAGGATCCATGCCGTTAGTTTCTTCGGTCTTGACGTCTCTTCAAGCAAAAGAGAAGGTGCGTGCCCTGTGGAAACAGAGCGGTGATAGGGTTGGGCCTAGGAGAAAAGAGGACGGGTAATAGAACTCGGTCCTTGGTTTTGCCATGGAGACTCCTGAATGTCACCTGGGTGAGGCCCAGCGGATGAAGCTGCAGTTCCTGTCCTCGTCATACGTTAGTGTCGAAATATCAAGCTTGACGTCTCACAAATGTCAATATTAATTGGTAGTTGAAAATGCTCTATATTTGTAATCTGTGGAGCAATTAAAAATAATTATTTATATGACAAAGCTAGCATTTTTGTATCTTTTTGATTGTTAAATGTAGTTTTATTTCAAAATGTAAATATAGAGTGTTATAAGTAATAACTAATAGCGAATCCAAGATAATATTTAGATGATATCAATAATTTCTTATGCTTAAATCATCGGACTTTCGAATTTGTTGTAGATCAGTGATTTAAGTGAAGTGTGTGCTAAGTGCTTACATCAATAATAGTGTTTCATCTTTTTGTAAACGAAAGGAGCATAATATACTCATTCCCTTTTTGTTGAGGAAGTAATAGACTGTGTGCAAATAGCAATGTCGCAAAGATTTCCGACAGGGGGACCGAGCTCGGCGCCATCGAGCCCTATGCCACAGCAGCGATACCCGGGTCCTGCTCAACCGCAGCCTAACTCGGCTATACCGCCGAGACCATACACGCAACCTAACTTTCCTGTAAGTACTATAAACACGTAATTAGATATAAGTATATTCTATATATTAATATATAGAATAAGATTTATTGTGTAAGAGATCATGAAATATTCATTATAAGTTTAATTTAAAAAATTATGTAAGTTGTAGGAATCAGTCAGTGTGTTTTAATGTATTTTGTAATAAAATGATGTTAATAAAACAATTTAATAACACCTTGATGAGCAATGCTTTTCATTACAGATAAAAATATTACATGATTTTTTCTTCTTAATATTGGGGGTCTCTCCCTTCTGTAAATTTGGCAGTATGTATATAATAGTGCTTATAATAGTATAGTTGTGTTTTACTACAACTAATATTCTATATATATATTATATAATTGGTTTTATATAATTTGTTATACATAAATGCTTTTATTGGTTTAGTAGAGAAGGCTAAATCTTTACTCCTTACTTGTATAAAATAATAAGTATAAGACAAACATAACTAAACTATTGACTATTTTTTCACACTGTAGTCAGCTTGGAATTGAATGTTTTTTGATAATTGAATTTTAAAATATTGTTTCTAATTGCAGCAACGTACTGGATTCACACCACCACCAGCAGGGGCAGGCCCTGTGGTTGGTGGAGGTGTTAGAGGAGCACCTGGGTATGCAAGTGGAGGGCCATCGCCTGCACCTCCACCAGCTTCTTATGGTGGAGCACCATCGCGCCCTGCTGTGCCACCTACTCCTAGCAAACGTCCTCCCGATGCCCGTCCACCACTACCTCCACAGCAACGACCACAGCATTACTCAAGGTAATTATTTATTATGCAGGTTATCAATTACTTTAGCCTTTTTAGTAATTTTAAGAAATATTTCTATATACTATAAATAAATCCTCAAATATTCAAACTTAAACAATACTTTTCGAAAGTTGAATTTAAAATGAATTTGAATATAAACTAAAAATAGAATTGTTTACAAAATATGGGATAATATTGTAAGTGTTATATAATTTGTTACCACATTTTTCTCCATAGCATTTAATGTTTATATATGAAAAGTTTGTAACATTGAATACGTATTTGTTGGTAGTAGGTAAAAAAACACTTTTCATTTTAAACATATTTATCAGCAAAGAATCTCATAAAAGGAATAGTAGTTCACATGGAAAAACCTTGCTAGGTAATTTTTTGGTAATTTTTACACCTCTGGTTACATTATTGGCGTTTAGTTAGGATCTCTAATATTTTTAAAAATATAATATCATTATATGTTCTGCAACATTGTATTACATTGTTTTATTCTATAAATTATAATCACTACTTTTTAACAGTGCACTAGATGTAAGAATTTTTTCATGTCATTTTTTTAAACTTTGTGTTATCAGTTTTTTAATAAAGATCCTTAATATTTTTGTAAACATAATATAGTCATCCTCGATAAATGGACAATCTAACACTGACAGAATTTTCCAAATCAGACCAGCAGTACCTGAGATTTGCGCGTTCATTAAAGACTAACTTTTGCCTTTATTATATTAGTAAAGATGATCATATTTTAAAATATTTATAACAACCATAACAACCAGGACTGCACTTTCACGGTTTCGATGTATTTTTTTTATACTATTACTATGTTTGTTACAGTGAAGGTTACGGCGCCGGTGGTAAACGCAAGAAGCGATTGGCAGATAAAATCTTGCCTCAAAAAGTCCGCGACCTAGTGCCTGAGTCGCAGGCTTACATGGACTTGTTGACTTTTGAGCGAAAGTTGGATGCTACAATTATGCGCAAGCGTCTCGATATACAGGAGGCTCTCAAACGTCCAATGAAACAGAAGCGCAAGCTGCGTATCTTCATCTCCAACACCTTCTATCCTGGTTAGTAATACTACATAAAACGTTGTGTTATATAAATATATTGCGTAATACAATAGCCAGCAGGCTTATTTCCATAGGCATTCCATAAAAGCTAGCAACGCACCCATGGCTCTGAAAAGACTAGGGGTATCTAGGGGGGAGGACCGTTTACCCTGGGTGAGCCTCCTGCTTGTATGCCACCGTTTTTATATAAAAAAAAATCAATATTTACATTGCACAACATAGACTTTTAAGTTTCTCAGGTTATCGAATTAGTGAAATGTAATCAATTTTCAGGTCAGGGTGAGAACGCGGTTGCATCTTGGGAGCTGCGTGTGGAAGGGCGCCTTCTGGATGACTCCAAAGGTGATCCTAATAAAGTGAAGCGCAAGTTCTCGTCCTTCTTCAAATCCCTGGTGATAGAACTCGACAAAGAACTATACGGGCCTGACAATCATCTCGTTGAGTGGCATAGAACGCTCAGTACACAAGAAACGGACGGGTTTCAAGTGAAGCGACCAGGTTATAAAAATGTCCGCTGCACTATATTGCTGCTGCTGGACTATCAGCCATTGCAGTTCAAGTTGGACGGGCGATTGGCAAGGTTATTGGGCGTACACACGCAGGCCAGGCCAGTGATCGTTAACGCGCTATGGCAGTACGTGCACACTCATCGCCTGCAAGACCCGCGCGAACGTGAGTACGTGCTCTGCGACAAGTATCTCGAGCAGATTTTCGGCTGCCCGCGTCTCAAACTGGCTGAGATCCCGGCACGCTTGGCGCCACTACTACACGCGCCTGACCCTATTGTAATCAACCATCTCATTTCCGTGGAGCCGCCGCACGATGCCAAGCAGACCGCATGTTACGATATCGACGTCGAAGTCGACGATACGCTCAAGGCGCAAATGAACGCCTTTCTACTGTCCACCGCCAACCAGCATGAGATCCAAGGGCTCGATGCAAAGATTCACGAGACGGTAGACACCATTAACCAGCTAAAGACCAACCGTGAGTTCTTCCTTAGCTTTGGCAAAGATCCGCAGCAGTTCACTCAAAAGTGGCTGCTGAGCCAGACGCGAGACCTTAAAACGCTGAGCAGTGGCAGTGGCGGAAACCCCGAGGAGGAACGGCGTGCCGCCTTCTACGCACAGCCTTGGAGCAGCGAAGGCGCTGCTCGTTACTTGCACCACCGCCTGGCAGCGCGCCGCAAGGACCTCGAAGCCGCCTTGCACCCGCCCCACCCGGCACACCTGACTCGCCTCTGAGGCACTGACTATAACCATCGAGCGATACTAATCATGTCTTGACTTTGCATTAAAGAACATTAAAATATTTTTATGTTATTTTTCGATAGGACTGTACATTTTGTTCTCAATATTGTAAATGAAATGAAATATCCTAATTAAGTCATGGTCTTATAAAACACAAATTAAGAGTCAAAATTTGAAAAGGTAATTTACAAAGTAACAAAGTAATTGGCATCACCACCATAACTGTATAATGGGGCCCTGCATATCTGAGGCTCGTTAGTTCTCTTTGAAAAGTTTGCTTTACCAACACCGTATATGCAAGTGATAATAGAATATGTACATGTTCTTATGCAAAGGATGACGTCACATTTCTGGTTAAAATAGGAAAATCATTATTTCTAACAAACGTACAAAATTATTTATTAGCTGAATCTGATGATACAAGCGCCGTACAAACAAGATAGGTGTCTTTGTTAGCGCAAGATTTATTGCGTTGTGTGATATAAATAATCAAGATAAGTTAGACAAGTTATTTTCATCTACCGTTTCGCGTTAATGTGAATCGAACGGAGCCAGAATGTCTACCCTGCGTCAATCGGATAACGCCACAGCAGGTAATGCTTCATACATTTTATAGTTTTATAATTCCGAAAGAGACGATGATAACTTCGTGTTGCAGGTTATTGCGATGTTGAGGGAAAAGTCTATGAACCAGAAACATGGCGCATGTTGTTAGGGGAGCTCGCAGCTACCGCTTTGCTCTTAATGTTATCATGCATGCCTGTGTGCGTCGCGCCGGGATCTCCAGCTCCTTTACTGACCCGGGCGTTCACCTCAGGGCTAACTATAGCGCTTCTTGTGCAATGCTTCGACCACATCTCAGGCGCGCATATGAACCCCGCGGTGACGCTGGCAGCCATGATATACGGTCGTGTAAGTGTTGCGCGTGGGACAGGTTTAATCGCTGCGCAGGCATTGGGTGGGATAGCCGGTGCCGCAATAGTGTTTGTTATTAGTGACGACGGTGTAGCCCGCTGCGCCACCGTACCTCAGGACGTGGCGTGGCGTGCGGCGGTGACGGAAGCGGCATGCACTGCCTGCCTGGCGCTTTTTACACTGAGTTCGTGGGACATCCGCAATCACCGCTGGCGGGACTCGTGGCCACTTCGCGTTGGTTTTGCTATTACAGCATTAACACTGATCTCGGTACGTTATTAATAAAGCAAAAATCAAATATTTTCAAAAGAAAATATATTTATAGAGAGAATTTTACATTGTAATTTAATTATATGTAGGATACCGGTGTTTCAGGGGGACGTGTCTGGAGCCAGTTTTAACCCGTTACGTAGCTTCGCCACCGCGCTGCTCTCTGCCAACTGGAACCACCAATGGGTGAGTACTTATATCATTATCATGTTAAAGTCTACTTTTTATCGTTCGTGTCTTTTTTTTACATAACAATGGTGACAAAATTCTTTTACTCGTATAAGTATCGACAGTTTCGGTAATTTAAATGCGGAGCAACTGAAATAAATAAATGCTATTTAGAAAAATTAATGCAATAAGTTTCCTCTTTTCGGTAAATTTAAATTTGTATGAAGAAATAAAGCTAGCTTGACAAATACTTTTCCCTGGTACATTTGCTTTTACAGGAATAATAGTTTATTTCTTTCTTCTGAACATCTGCTTAAACATGTTCGCATTTCGTATGCTTTAATTGTGCAGGTATACTGGGTGGGCCCACTTAGCGGCGCTGCTAGCGCTTCAGTGCTCTACACAGCTCTGTGGCGACCCTGTTAACTTCATGCTCAGGTATTGATACATCCGTGGGAGAGCCAAGCATATGCGGACGCACTAATCGGGCCCGCTCATCCGAAGTTATACCACGGGCTCACAGAATACTCAACGTGAAACGGTACTTGTACTGGGTTACGCTGAGTGAGTGAATAAATCGGAGACCCTTAAGAATTCCGCTTAAGTGGCGTAAAAAGGCGGCAAAACTATAATGCATGGACTGTGGCGCGGTTGTCCATGGGCGGCGGTGTTCTTCTCTTAACATATAGGAGACCCACCTGCTCCGTACTTGGATCGTAGTGAAAAGGCACGACTTAATTTGTGTACCTATGTATTTTTAAGAAATGTTCGACTTCTATTTAAAAAACGAAGTGTGAAAGTCAAGTTTTCAAGTAAAACATCGTATTAAAGCCGTCAATTTTATATATTAATGTTTTTCGCCTCACGGCTGTATGCAATGTGTGCAAATAAATAATTTCCATTCGAATTCTCGAGACGGTAGACATCTTTAACCAGCTAAAGATCAACCGTGAATTCTTCCTTAGCTTTGACAAGGATCCGCGGCAGTTGACTCAAAAGTCGATGCTGAGCCAGACGCGAGACCTTAAAACGCTGATCAGTGATGGCAACCTCGAGAATGAACGGCGTGTCGCCTTCTACGCATAGCCTTGGAGACGCGAAGGCGCTGCCCGTTATTTGTACCACCGTCTGTGACAAAAATCATCAAGCGATACTAATAATGTCTTGATTTTTTTTAAAGAACATTACAATATTTTTAAATTATTTTTCGATAGGACTACATTTTGTTCCCAATATAATTTTTAATCATATGAAATGAAATGTCCTAATTATTTATAGTCTTATTAAACACAAATTAACAGTATTTTTTTTTAATGTAATTTACAAACTAACAAACTAGTTGGTATCAACACCATGACTAAATTAATTAAATTGAGGAATATTTTTCTGTTATCCTCATTTTGCTGAGACATTTGGATTCTGATTAGGAAAGTTGAGAAAAGTAAAAAGGTTGACCTAATCGGAATACTATGGCTATAGAAAGACCACAAACCAAACGTCTATTCTGGAACTAAGTTTCTTTGAAAATTTTTCTTTACGAACACCAATGTACATATTCTATTATCATTGGTATGTGATAATATAAATTTTCTCATCTGCACGATGACATCACCTTTCTTGTTTAAATAATGACAATCATTTCTAAAGCGCCCCATACACCTACAATAACATTGCATCTAGCCTTAGGGCTTCTTTACTAATCACGCGTTCACTTCAGGGCTGACTATAACGCTGCTTGTGTAGGGTTTCGAACACACCTCAGGCGCGCATATGAGCCTCTGGCGGCCATGGTATACGGTCGTCTAAGTCCAGCGTGCGGGAGTTTGATCGCTTTGCAGACATTGGATGGGATAGCCGGTGCCGCAATTGTGTTTGTGATTAGTGACGACGGTGCAGCGCGCTGCGTTCCTGCACCTCTGGGCGTGGCGTGCGCATGCGGCGGTGACGGAAGCGGCGAGCACAGCCTGCCTGAGCTCGTGGGACGTGTACAATCGCCGCTGGCGGGACTCGTGGCCACTTCGCGTTGGTTTTGTTATTACAGCATTAACACTGATCTCGGTACGTTATTAATAAAGCCAAAATCAAATATTTTCCTATGCATTATACAGACTATATGTAGGATACCGATGTTTCAGTGCAACGTGTCTGGAGTCAGTTTTAACCCGTTCCGTAACTTCGCGGCCATGCTGTTCTCTGCCAGCTGGAAGCACCAAGGAGTGAGTATACGATGAGTAAAAAATTTACAAAAAGAAAAATTTAGACAGTTTTTTTTTGTTCGATAAATTTGAACGTGATTTAAACATCGCTTAACCGCCGTTCTCTTCATAAGATTAATGCTTTTGACCAGACGGCCGTATTAATATGTTCAAATAAATAATTACCATACATATTTCATTATTATCTGTATATCTTTAAAACTATATATTGCTTTACAAAACTTTTGTTTTTTTTATACCACTGTAGTGTATCTGTGGTATGAATAGAGAGAAAAAATTCTAAAATGCTACATGTATATTACTTCGATTTTAACGAATAAAATTTGGACCCAAACTAATTAGATATTCCAACAATACTTTGTGTCGAATTATAATGAATATAAAGACGTGAGCGAATAGTGATTAATTTTATGTAGCGTCAAATGTTATTTGCCCCTAAGTTTATATAAAAAAAGAACCATTCGTTTAGTATCAGCATAACAAATCTGTAATAATGTCTATTCATTATCTATATCGGTCGATTGGATTTCGATCTATAAATATCATAGATACAGGAAGGGGTCCGTTCGACACAGTTAGCCGTTTGGTGAATGTCCAATACGATACGGTCATTATCGAACGGTGTAATTAACAGCTTCCGGGCTTAGGGAAAATAGCAAAACAATATATGCATTGCTGATAAAATGTTTGACGAAGATAACGCGCAACTGAAGCCCGTCACCTCGGGCACAATGTCTATAGACCGTCGAGAAACATGTTACCAATCTTATGTTAGCGGAAGCGCATCCATCTTAATAGGTTACAACCGCTAACACATTACCAAGCCTAGACCTTGTAAGGAATGGAGTGTCTTTAACGTCTCTAACATTACAATACACCATATATAATTAATCAGAGCATTTCGGTGTTGTTATGTAGTTAGAGCGATAGCCTGTCACAGCACTTCTAACCTCCGACCGCGATAACAGACGAATAAACAATGTTTCACGATTTTAAATTTAAATATTACTATCAATATTACATAACTCGTTTTTATATGTAATTAGAAAGGATAACCTTGAGTCATAGCATATTTACCGACCATTGCGCGAATGAGAAGCTCTATGGAAGACAGATAGGCACTCGCGGTTGCCAGATCGATGTTCAAATCCAAGTGGTTTGCGGCGCGCGGGAGGGGCCAAGAGCTTGTCGAGGGACGGCGGGAGAGGACCTCGGACTCCGCTAGTTGAGGTTGCGACGTCGCACGCCACACCGCGCTACCATTTACGCTGTACTGCCATTTCTTGCGTCAAAGTGAACACCGTACAGCCATGGCTACTGACGGTCAGTATAAATGGTTCACCGAATCCAGCGTACAAAAACATTATTGCACTTCCAAAAGTTTAATGGTAGTAAATTCGCTAGATTTTAATTCAATAAGCTACATATATTATTATAAAATAATATTTTGTCATATTATTTGCCTCAAAAGGTGATGTTTGATAAATTTATTATTCTAGTCATTCAAGGTCGTTAAATCTGGTTTTCGTGTATATTAATAAATGGTGCTGTAGAACACTAGACAGTGCTTGTAGTGAACCTGTTATGGATTTAGAAGTTGAAAGAAATACGTCTCAGGTCGAACACCTTTAATACTCCACTCCGTGTGTTATTAAGTTTAAAGATAAAATAAAACAGCCGTATAGTTATAATTTTATAAATTTGAAATTTCGATTAAAACAAAATACGAAAATACAATTTGCAGTCATCAATTTTGTCAGCGTCGCTTCAAAGTGAAACCACATTTGCGAGTAAATAGCAGTTCTAGTGACAACATACGGAGTGAGATTGGGCACCGTGATTTGAATCCTTCGAATTTTTTTTATGGACTGATTTAGAAAAGACGGACTGTAACTAATCTCGTCTAGATCCTCTTAAGAGAGCCATTTTCAAGAATTATTGAATAATAGTTTTGTCTCAAAGCATATGACCACGAGAGGTAGACGAAATAAAGTACCTACTAAAGTGGTAACTTTGTGTTATACATATAAATACGTATTTTAATTTATAAATATTCATTATTAAATAAATAGTTTTGTTCCTAAAGCCAGACCGGGGTGCAGCGAACCTTATTTATTTATTTAATTTAAGTAACAAAACTCGTTATTGCTAATATGTTTCCTTATTATTTTCTGTAACATTACAATAATTCTAATTCAGTTAGTTAAGACAGATTATAAGACCAAATTTATTTATACAACTATTAATTTTTAAAAGAAATCGTGTAAATTGCAGCAGTGGTTCACATACTGACTATCCACACTCAGCAATCATCTTCAGGAGGGAGTGGGAACTCGCTCTGACCCTGTGCACGAGTGAGGCAGCGCGCATGCGCCTCGTACTATTGAAGCAATCTACTCGCGTCTGCGTAAGCTGTAGAGGCCTCATGCCGACAGCAGTAGTCATTACAAAAAAATCGCGTCTGCGCGAACATGCCTGTCGCACTGAAGCGCCAGGCCAGGGCCATCAATCTCCATCGTATTGGCCCCGGACGTCCGAATATGGTCAGCCCACGGACAGCACGTATAAAAAGATGTACAATAAGCTCTAAAGAAAGTAATTTTTACTTTAATTGAATAAAGCGCAATTCTGTGAGCTATCATGCTAACTTGGACAGACAGAGCCCTCCGTTCCCTATTGATATCAGCATTGTCGTTGAGTCGTTGAGGCCGGCGGAAACCTTGTGGTAGACTATCCTGACACTGAGTTCTGTCCGCCTTAAAGACAATGTATTGACTTTTCTTAATAATACATATCAGCAGCCTCACATATAGCTAGGAGTGATCTTAGCTCACAAAATGAGGCACTCAGCAGGAAAAAGTCATCTGCGTAGCTCAGATTAATTATTAACACACTCCGTCAATATGACACCAAACTTATAACTTTTTATTTTAGAATTTAAATAACCATTATTAAGAAGTAGTAATCTTAAACGTATTTGTATATTCAGATTCGGAGAGAAGTGCGCGCGCATGGGCGACGAAATGGTGGCGCCCATTGGTGGCTGAAGTGATAGCTACAGCGCTACTGGTATCGCTCGGTATCGCTGCCTTCCTGTTTCCCCCAGCGCCACTAACGCACCCTGCCCTCGCATTTGGTTTCATTGTCGTGGCTAACATAGAAGCTTTCGGCGGCATATCAGGCGCGCATATGAACCCGGCTATATCGCTGGCTGCCGCACTGGTTGGCCGCCTACCTTGGGTTGCCGCGTTAGCGTACACTATAGCGCAATGCTTAGGCGCAACGCTCGGTTTTGGATTGTTGATGCTGCTGGTGCCGACGGTTTTCAACGGCGGGGCTGTTGGATGCACGGCCCCAGGCGTCGATATCGGCTCGGTTGCTGCAGCCATAATAGAAGCGCTGCTGACTGGCACTTTGGTGCTGGCTGCAGGCGGTATTTGGCGTGCCGAGGCGGCAGGCTCCGTCGACCCCACAGCTTCCATAAAGCTGGGGCTTGTGGTTGCGGGGCTAATCTACTCGGCCGGACCACTGACGGGCGCTAGTCTTAACCCAGCGCGCAGCTTCGGGCCCGCATTGCTGCAAGGCTTTACCATCGACCACTGGGTAAACTCTTAAGTTATATATTTTATGATTATTTATAAGTTTATGAACTTATTTAGAGGCGTTAATATTACGTAATAAAAGCCACTATACAATCCATTCTTAAATAAATATGAAATCAACAATCATCATTATCAGCCCATCTAAATCCACTGCTGGACATAGGCCTCCCCCAAAGACGCGCACCCGCTGCGATCTTGAGCGATCTGGATCCAGCGGTTGCCCGCGACCTTCGTTAGATCGTCTTTCCATCGTGTGGCTGGACGTCCCACTCTGCGTTTTCCGGTGCGCGGTCGCCACTCGAGAACCTT
>DWCF01005925.1:0-13319 GCA_018230265.1 Delias oraia
ATTATGGTATGGTAGTCTGTGGTGAAATGAGATTGTAAAAATTGTGATTTGGGAACGACGTGGTAATTGGAAACATTGAATGTCGTTTCTTTTATTGCAGAGAAACTCAGTTGTGTTTTATTGAGTTGTTTCAAATCACTACAAGCAAAATCCATCTTGTATATGTTTTAATTAAAAGAGATATTGAGGGTACAATGAAAAGTAGCAATGGTTTTGGCGCCGAACGTGCCGATGGCTAGCATCTGTGTCTGATCGTTAAACTCGATTGGGTACTTAAAATAAAATAGCTACCTAATAAGCAGTATCACTGCGTGACATACGCAGTGGTACGAAAAGAAATCAAGACTTATCATGTTGGGGCGAAGAACTTGACAATGGAAGTCCTTTCGAACCCTCTGTAGCTCGATATTATCCCTATAACTGTATCAATGAGTCGTAGGCATACCTGTGGCGCGCCCTATACGAAACGAATAAGTGCGGAAGTTACATACGCTCAGCTCAGCTCAGTTCATGGTCTACAGGGTTACCCATGTTGCCAAGTTGGCCATGGGTGGCCATAGTTGTGATGAATCGCCGCATGGAAACGCCACTGCTAGCTCGCACCAAAACAAAGCGGCCGAGCGCTGCCCGCTGGCGAGGAAACGGCGCCGCCGGTGCTACCAACTAAATCGACAGCTTCGAAGGCTCCCTCGAGCTTATTACTGACGAGTACCGATAGTAGGCCGATTCATTTGTTTGTAGGGTTTCTATTTTTTTGTAGCTAAGTGGTTTTATAAGCCAACCACGAAGCGAAAGGTATCGGGTTCGAACCCCGGTCCAAAAAAAACATAATTTAATTTATAATTTATTTGGTCTTTGGAATAGCTTAACAGTGGCCGGGCGAGTGTTTTAACACGGTCGCACCCGTGCGCGAGTCACGCTGAAGCATACGCTTGCATATTGATTGGGCGGGGCGCTCAAAGTCATACCACGGGCTTACAGAACGCTCAGTGTGAATCGGAACTTGTACTGTGTTTTGCTGAGTGAGGGCGAATGTAGTTATACCGCTTAAGAATTAAGCGGCCTCAAAAGCCGACAACACAATCTAGCGCAGACTATGTCGCGGTTGGTGATGGGCGGCGGTGTTCTCTACCATATGTACAGCCACCTGCTCCGTTGTTCGCTATATAATTTTTATCGGAAAATTACTTACTCGTAATAATAATAAGAAAGTTTTATTTATAAATGTAATAATGTATTTTATATTGGAATAGTTATCCCGTAAATTTGTCTATCGCATTTATTGTGTTTGTTTGGTAGTTAATAAATCCGAAACGGGATGTGACAGTGTTTTCTCAGCAAACAGCACGGCCGTGGGAAGGGCTGCGCGTCGCTCGAAGGTCGCTCCCTTTTGATACGATAGCCCGATGGCCCAAGAGCGCCGCCAGCCTCATCGTGGCTGTTAGAGGCGATCGGCGAGACATCGCCAAATTGGCGGCCACGCGGCTTTCCCCGAAAGAGCAACCGGCGCCAATTAGGGATCTGGCCCACAATGGACGACAGATTCACTCTCGGGGGAGTATTTTAAGGGATTAGCCAGTGCACTGCGGGGCCGACAAGGCGACACGATCGCCGCTTAAGGCGACACACATATTTGGACAGCGGCGTCAGTCGAAGCCATCTGTTTCCGTGCAAGTGTTAGGAAACCCGCTTCTGTCCTAGCTTTGGGCCTGCTATGCACTAGCTACCTGCCCCTGCGGGAAGCACATGCCATGACGATAACGATTAAGGGGAGAAGTCGCATCGCGTCGACTGCTGCAGCGGGCGGCGGGCTCGCAGCAACGTCGCGCGCAGCACGTCCCGCGCCAAGCGAGTGACCGCGAGTGCAGCGGCAGTTCGTCAATTAGCGCAGTGATTGCGGGCGGCACGCGACCGCCACGCGATGGGCTCGGCAAATGAACGGCCCATCAATCGATACAGTTCATATGTCGCACGACGCAACTAATTGAACATTATTACGATTGGGAAAGCAAACGTTGCACTTAACGAGCGCATCCTCTCCAGAGCAAGAGCCGCCGCCTCGTCCGTTCCTTTGCAGCCACAATGTGCCACGTCCACCCTCCACTCGCTCAACAGCATATCGATCCATTTGTTTCATTTTTGCTGAGAGCGTCGTAGCTTACACCACTTGTTTAATAAGTCTAGCATGAAGCGAGAGGTATCGGGTTCGAATCCCGGTCCATCTAATTATAATTTAATTTATAATATTTTATTCGGTCTCTGGAAGGGCGTCACAGTGGCCGGGCGAGTGTCACTCCCGTGGGAGAACCATGCTGAAGCATATGCTAACACACTAATTGGGCCGGCTCGTCCGATGTGATACCACGGGCTCACTGAATACTCAACGTGCAATGTCACTTGTATTCTAAACGGTACTTCTACTATGTTTCCATAAGTGAGATTTTAGAGGGCCATAAAAATGCTGCTAAAATGGCGTAAGTAGCCGGCAACAGCAGTAATGACGCAGACACTCTAGTCCTAGTTGGGTCGCGGGTGCAGAGCCGGCGTTTCACACTTACATAGGTTAGCTCTGTCTTGCATGAATGCTCCGCACCGGCACTGTTTGAATTGTAGACTAATAAGTAATGCGTAGAAACGTCGTAGTCCACGAAAGGCATAAGTTGCAAGCGGTGCAGTGCACTGAACTATTTCCGGCAAACCCGAGCGCGAGAATAGCCGGCCAACGCACCCTGCACTTGCACCCACTCGTCCCCGCTCGCCGCTGCCCCGCCGGCAACCGCTGCTGCTGGCCTTGGCGACCGCTATTTCAGCTTCTGCTTGGCCAAAGATGTCTCCGCCGCGAAGGCGGACCTTCGACTTCGTTCTCGGGAACCCAAAGCAGTCGGCGACACCAAAACGGTGGATCGTAGCTCTTGATGGTCGCCATCGTGTCCATGAATACGACGATCCTTCACATATGCTTTATATGCCTACTAGATATTTATAGAACTTATTAGTATTAACTATCTATTTAGCTTTTTAAGTGTTATGAATAATAGCGTAAGTGACGTTGGGCGGGCGACCTCGATCGGATGGAAACCACCGAGGCGAGACCTCCTGTGTGCTCATGCAGGAGGCGAGTGGCAGCAGAGGGCATGCCGTCAGAGGGGCGAGTGGCAGCGGCGGCGGCGGCGGCGGCAGCAGCGGCTGCAGCGGGACGAGAGGCTGGAGGCAGTCAGTAGGCGGCGGCGGGCGGCGCGCGCGCCTTGTATGGCTCGCGGCGTGCGCCCGCGCCACTATATAAGTGGCTGGCGGCGCGGGCAGGCGCACTCGCAGTCTCGCTGCCGTAGAGTCAACTCCAGCGCGTCCCAACACACCACACTCTCAAAATGTGCGACGACGACGTAGCGGCGCTCGTAGTGGACAATGGTTCCGGTATGTGCAAGGCCGGATTCGCCGGAGACGACGCGCCCCGTGCTGTGTTCCCGTCCATCGTGGGCAGACCCCGCCACCAGGGTGTGATGGTCGGTATGGGCCAGAAAGACTCCTACGTGGGTGACGAGGCCCAGAGCAAGAGAGGTATCTTGACCCTCAAGTACCCCATCGAGCACGGCATCATCACCAACTGGGATGACATGGAGAAGATCTGGCACCACACTTTCTACAACGAGCTGCGTGTCGCCCCCGAGGAGCACCCCGTGCTGCTCACCGAGGCTCCCCTCAACCCCAAAGCCAACCGTGAGAAGATGACCCAGATCATGTTTGAGACGTTCAACTCGCCCGCCATGTACGTGGCCATCCAGGCCGTGCTTTCACTGTACGCCTCCGGTCGTACCACCGGTATCGTGCTGGACTCCGGCGATGGTGTCTCCCACACCGTACCCATCTACGAGGGTTACGCGCTGCCGCACGCCATCCTGCGTCTGGACTTGGCCGGCCGTGACCTGACCGACTACCTCATGAAGATCCTCACTGAGAGAGGCTACTCCTTCACCACCACCGCTGAGAGGGAAATCGTGCGCGACATCAAGGAGAAACTGTGCTACGTGGCGCTGGACTTCGAGCAGGAGATGGCCACCGCCGCCGCCTCCACCTCCCTCGAGAAGTCTTACGAGCTTCCCGACGGCCAGGTCATCACCATCGGCAACGAGCGGTTCCGCTGCCCCGAGGCGCTGTTCCAGCCCTCGTTCTTGGGTATGGAATCGTGCGGTATCCACGAGACCGTGTACAACTCGATCATGAAGTGCGACGTGGACATCCGTAAGGACCTGTACGCCAACACTGTCATGTCCGGCGGCACCACCATGTACCCCGGTATCGCCGACAGGATGCAGAAGGAAATCACCGCGTTGGCGCCGTCCACCATCAAGATCAAGATCATCGCGCCCCCGGAGAGGAAGTACTCCGTCTGGATCGGAGGATCCATCCTGGCCTCCCTCTCCACCTTCCAGCAGATGTGGATCTCCAAGGAGGAGTACGACGAGTCCGGGCCCGGTATTGTGCACCGCAAGTGCTTCTAGGCGCGCGAGCGGGAGTCGCGGGCGGGCGTGAGCAGACTGACCATCGGATGCTGCGCCATCTAGCGTGTAATCTAATTTATTGTAAAATTTATATAAATTTAATTTCCTTTTTTATTTTTATTATACTCGGGATCGTTTTGGATCTCACGCCAAAATGTAATTAATAAATAAACGGCTAATTTATTTATTGTAATTACATCATTTCTTTTTGTACATCTGCGACTTTTCATGAGACTCCCCTCCCCCTGCCTCCGCGCCGGCAGGCCTGGCAGCACGCTGCTCTCGGCGCATCCGGATATAGCCGGTCGGCCGACGCCAACCGCTACCATAAATAGTAAAGGGCGCCTCCGCGACGGCTATTTCGGCTTCGCCGCGCGGCAGCGCACGGCCGGCCTATTAATACGCGCCTCCCGCGCAGCTCTCCGCGGTGCGGCAATCGGGGCACCCCTGCATGCCGCACCGCTCAATTAAACACAACTGAAACTCAGAGGCAGATCCACCGACACGACGAGGCCACTTCCTACTCTATTTACAAACGCAATTCATTCACGCGGCAGGTCACTTTCTGCATAGCTCGAAGCTATAGCAAGCAAGGGCCCAACCACGCCATTAGCACTGAGAGCGGTAATTGGCGACGCTGCGAGCGCTCGCATTACACCCATTAGGCGACAATCGCTAATCGCTGCTCGTGATTGATCCGTCTTCAGACGGCGACACATTAAACTCTCGATCACAATGCGCTTTATTCGCGATCAACGACTCATTCTTCCCCTCGCTGCCTTAAAAGGGTTCGCTCGCCGAGTGCTTAAATACCCATTGTGGGCTGCGCCTCGCCTCCCGCGCCGGCCAGCTGCCTTTGCGCGGCGATATAAGCGATATAAGCGGCGATATACTAAAAATTAGACTAGTAATAACTATATCTTGGCGGCTCTATGGCGCGCGGCTTCACTGGCTGAGAGAAATCCCTGCCGCGCATGAAGAAGTCTTACGCGAAGTCGAGAAACTGGTTGGTCAGGGGTAAGTTCGTGCAGCCAGTCATTTGGTATCGAAGTATCGAGGAGAGTTGGGAGATGTGCGAGGTCTCTTAAATTAGTTTTTCAGTCGAACAGATCCAATTGCGAAGAAAGGCGTTGCTATTTAAATGAGCCTTCACACCCGCCCTGAGCCCGCCCGCCCCGCGCCCTCTCGCCGCCCCCATCGCGAAAAGGGCGCCAAATTAGTCATCACTTGTTGGCTGCTGATGAGGTACCTGATCAGTACCTTAAGGCTCAAAGCACCGCCAAGCTAAGGTAGCCGTCAACTGAGACGCGAGCAGCGAAACGGAGCCAAGGAAGCTGTTTGTCCTTCCCTCTCTCTGCTGCACTCCTGTCCCGTCGGCTGTGAACCGATTGGGCGGATGAGGTGGCTACCGAAAGGATCCAGATGCGAATTGTATCAACTTCTTGTTAAGTTCTTAAAGGTATACTTTTGAGGACACTGAAAAGATAGTTCCGGAATTTAAGGCCGCGCGTAACTGCCTTGCTCGTAGTTCGATAAAATATTAATCCTTTTTGAGAAATTCGGTCTTTTTCGATTCAATATGAAATTGTTATAATAAAATATATTGACTGAAGTAGGTAGTATATAATTTTTGAGATATTGTGGCTTACAATAAAAAGAAAAAAAAAGGAAGTTAACATAGAAGCATTGTAGGCTGCAGCAGATTTCTACCTGCTGCATTCTATGCTCTATACCTAATATATATATGACTAATAGTTGTAGGTAGTTTATAGGTTGGGTGCGGATATGTTACGAACGGCAGCTCGCGATGGCTCCGCTTACGACCAGCTCATTGAACTACGCGCATCTGCTAACGTGCAGAGCAGTCAGAAGGAGGCAAACATGCGAATTAAAAATGATTAATTGTTATATTATAAATAAGCCAACTTTGGATGCCCATGTGCAACGCGAGGGCTGCCTCGGCTGGTAATGCAGCACAATGAGTGTACTCAACAAATCGTCGATGCGCCGCCGCGGTAGCCTAAGAGCTTACGCTCAAATTCAATGCGTTATTCCCAATTGTCTACGCATAGGGACCTACGCAAAGGACCTAAGATCTTTCAAAACGTGTTGATGTCCTTCGAGGGGGACATCAAACTGATAAGAAACAGTCGCTGCAGACTGCCTCTCTCAGAGCTCTTCGCAGAACCAACCCAACCGAGAGTTATCAGCGCGGGGACGAGCGAGAGCGCAACAGTGGCGCACTTTCCACTTGGCTAGCCCCGAGCTAGTGGACAAATGAAATAATTACGGCGATCAGGTGACAAAGCGCCCGTCAAAGGCCCCGAGGCCCGGTGTGAGGCCCGGCGCGTCGGCTCCGCGGCTCTCCGACCGCGACTATTTGCCCGCTACGATATTAGACAAGTTGACGACGCCTCATTAATAGCTAACTAAACTATAATATTAATAATGATCGTCCTCCCGGGGTGTGGGGCGCATGGGGCGCGTGGAGCGCGGGGCGCGCGGGGCGAGCGGATAAAAGAGCATTGTTGGAATGGATCAAAGCTTAAATGAATTTAATTGTCGCGGAGTCGGTAAGGTCGCGTTTGGCGCGCCGCTCGTCGCCGCCGCGGCAATGTCGCCCTTACGGCCGATCGCTGAATGCCATCGCGACAATGCCCGCGCCCGTTTCATATTCCGATATCAGTTGGATATTGTGTCAAAACGGATTGTGTCGAGTTAATTATAAACGGTGGCGTAATGCTCTTTGATCGCACGGCTCGGCGGGCGCACACCCCTCCCTGCTGCGCCCCGGTCTGGCCGTCGTGGCCGATTCTGCGGCGCTCGAAGCAGACGACAAGAGTGGCTTCGTTCGTCATCTATCACAGCGGATCTAACAAAATAATACATTCATTAATACAATGACATCATTAATAATAGGTATAGAATACACTTTTAACCGAGTTCGGAGGAAATGTTAAAAGGGGTCTTTTTATTTGACCAGTGTATAAGAAACGGCACCCAACAAAAGTGGGAGAAGCAAAGACGCAGCGTACAAGTGGCGAGTGTGTCAGCTCGTCGGCGAAAGGTAGAACCGAAGGAGCCGCGCGAAGAGTGGAAGCCGAGAGGGGCACTCGGCGAAACAATGGCGGGACGGCGTGGCTAATTGCATTGGAGCACGCGCATTAGACGAAATCCCTCGTTAGAGAATAATTCGTTCGCTGTTTGGCTTTGCGGGGGCGCCGTGCTGTGCCCGAGCCATTCGCCGCGACTTGCTCTCTCACTGCTTACGACCACTTCCCGTTCACGGAAATGGCTGGCGGGGCCGAGCTGATTCTGGAGACGTTGTCTTGTCGGACGGGTTATTAAAGTGTTCATATCGCCACTCGAAATAGGGGCGCTCGCACCACTCAAAATTCAATGGGACAAGGGCGAAAGCGCAGCGTTGCGTGTGTTCTTTATTGCCGATTATTGAACAAGAAATAACCAAAACGATTTACACATCACGTAAATATTTCATCCGAGAACCATGCTGAAGCATATGATGACGCACTAATTGGGCCAGCTCGTCTGAAATGATAAGCAACAGGGATATCGGAGGCCTTTAAAAGTTTCGCTTACGCGGCGTAAAAATCCGGCAACACAATCAATGCGAAGACTGTGGCGCAATTGTCCATGGGCGGCGGTATTTTCTTACCATATTTAGTAGAACCACCTGATCCATTGTCCACTAAAGAATAAACAATAAAAAAAGGGTAGAAGTATCTACTTGTAGCCTTTCTTTTTTTACCCTTTCATTCTACTTCATAATCTTACGACCTCTTCGCATGTGCACCGAGCATTTATAAAGTTGCTTAAGGCAAGCAAGCACTCCGTCATGGGCGCGGCCAGCCAGCGCGCCCTGGCCGCCTTGCTGCCCGACTCTGACAGAGGTTTCTTGTGATGATAGCTGACTGCTACCAATCACGCACAGCACATCTATCTGTATGGCATTATAAAGTTTGTAATATTCTTATCATGTAACTAGGATAACGGAAGATTTGTTTACGTTCAGTAGATACCTATTTCGAGGCCAACTCCAGGCAAATCCTAATCTTTAAAACAACATCAAAACAACACCGAATTATTATTTTGTGTTATTTTACTATGCAGACAATAATATTTTCTTCCGATTGCTTCTGAGCTGCACATTAGAAATGCATCATCTGGTCATAATTATCTCTGACCGGAACGAGAGCAAGCAGCGCCGAGCGATGGGCAGGTGTCTGACTTCCGCTTCCGGAGTGAGGAATGCCAAGCAGAAACCTGTCTGCTGTTTCATACAATTCCGCCAGCAACGGTAGGCAACGCAGTCGCGGTCGGCAGCGCTAACGGACAGGCTTGACAACGTGGCATTTATTGTTGCAATAATCTTGTAGTTATTGCCGATATAACATACCAATGAAAGCACCTTTTACTGTGGCCTCAATGGTCCTGTGGTGACCTTGCCTAAACTGGATGAAACAGTTGTACCTGCCTAATTGTGACCCACAACACCAAAGTTATTATTAAATACTTGATCCTTCTCTCGGGCGCTATGAAAGTTGAGCGCGGTACATGATTTGCGATGTAAACATTAAAATATCCTAGAACTGTCAATCGCCGAATTTCTAAAAAATGAATCCGCCTGTACGAGTTCCCCTCTCCTTGAATAGGTACCGACTCGATGCACAACAACCAGCAAATGCGAATGAAGCGAGGTCAAACAGAAAGCCCGTCGCAGAAGTGACCTCTTCGTCGGAGGTCGCATCTCAGTGTTCACAATACTCGTGATGGCATATGTCGACATGAAGAGAGTTTCGCTGGAATGCAGGACAATCTCGTCCCTGAGCGCTACGGAGTCCAGCTTGGCCGGTTGCGGCCAGTGCCGCTCGCACGGGCGAGGGCATGCGGACAGCTTGCTGTGCAGTACGCACTCCCAGCTCTGCCTCAGCCCTGCGCGGGAGTGGCCGATTCCCAGCACACGTGGAGTCCAGCTCATCATGGAAACAATGTATATAATTGAATAGACAGAGTCTGGTGGGCCTGTGTGACGATTGGTGGGAGTGAGTGGGGGAGCGGGAGGGGGTGGCGGAGCGAGGTTGCAGAATTTAATATTGTCGGCGGCGGGTTAAGGCGACGTGTAAATAAAACTCACCGAGACCGCTCCCGAGTTAAGGGGAAGCTGAGAAGTAGCGAGAGGGCTGACACGGCCGCCATTCAACTGCAGCCTTATTAGGCACAAAACTATTTCGCTTCCAAACAAAACAAATTCAATTTAAATCGGTTTTATTAAAATTATCTACAGCATTTACTTAAAGAAAATCTATTACAAAAAGTTCTTGTGTCATAGTTTTGAAGCAAAAAACATCGATTCTTATGACGTCTTTTATATATAGTGAGAAATTCTTGGTTACCCCTAAGTTGTAAGTATAAAACTTGTAATTTAATGGGCGAATTTTATGGTTTAGTATTAAATAAAGCAGCATTAAATTTCGCAAGTCATCCACTGACCCATAATGACATTAGTACCTGCTTTAGCAATGTATATGGCAAATAACGCTTGCTGGGTGAAGCAGTGAAGTGTGAAGCCTCCACAAGCCAGAAGAGCTCCGTACGACCCATCCGCGGAGGTGGTCAAGTCGGCGCTGGGCCTTAACCGTGTGTCTGCGGATATTTTTACAAACGTTATTAGTGGCGGCGCTCGCCGGCCGCAGCGGCGCGGAGCTGAGAGGAGACGGGGAGGGGATTGAGGGGGAGGGGCGTGGGTGAGCTTAGCTTTCTTTATTAAATTTTCGTTGGGGGTCGACGCATTAGTGCTCCAACGGAGGAGTGCGCCACGATTTAAAGAGTCGTCATCGCGAAAGCATTCTTTTTATTTGTTCATTCATCTAATTGCCCCAACCGCCAGCTCGCGGCGGCATCGCGTCAGGGCGACCACACAGCTCTAGCCCGCTGCTTAGCCACTGTGCGGAGCTGTACCTAATACCACATAATATCACCATCAATTTTAATGTTTATTTTTTCAAAACTGGTCACCGAGAAATGATCTATAGATCTATATATTAATGATAAACGATAATTAAATAACTAATAATAAAGAGCATATCGACAGATAATTAAAAAAGTGATATCAGAAAGAACGAAACAAGATTGAGTGACGAGATGCTGTCTCTCGTACTAGCCGGTTCGAGAAGCCGTTGAAGAAGGTGCGGAGAGCAGTGGTGCTGAAGGCTGCAACGTAATTGCTCTCAAGATGCATTTGAATATGCACCTATATTCATAATAGACAGCTTGCAGTAATTAATACGTCCACAACGTTTTATGGTGTTTTATTCTTGCGCACATGGCTTCTTGAACATTAAAAATTGAAAGTGACATCTGTCGGGCGTTCTATTAATCACAACGAATAAATAGCGTATTTTTTTTTCAATATTATTGTATTTAACTATACCTATAATACAATACAATATCAAAAGGAGAATTTAAAGTAGGTAGGTATTTAAAGTAGTACTTACAACATATTTCAGAATCGTTGGATGCTTCATTCTTATCTTTCGACTTCATGGTTAATTGGTTCGGCTGCGTGTTAATAGATGCCGTTGTAATTTGTATGTCGCTTTTACTAGCTTGGTCTTGCAAAGTCACCGCTAGACAGCGCGGAACTTAACTAATTCTTTCGAACCGGTTGATTAGGGTTTGTTATAGGTTTCTCATGTGAAACAATGGTTTAGAACAACAACTTATTTATTTCTATAAGTACTTAACGCAACAACACAGCAATAAAATATAGCTTTCAAAGCAACTGCATTATCATAGACAATGTTCCTACCGTTGGATGAATTCGTACTAAGTAATATTTTCCTTATTTGGATCACTCCCACAATAATTTAAATAATTAATCTTTACTCAACCCATTTCAACCTTTTCCTTTATAAAATTATACTAGTTGTCTATATGTTTAGTTCTCTTGTGATAAATGGGATTTTTATTAACTTGATGATACTCTGATTATCAACATTTAATTTTATATAATCAAAACTTTAGACCAGACTAAGAGCTTTGGTTTGGACACACAATAAGAACACAACTTGTAGGAAAGAAGTATTGTTAATTACTGACTGATTATTAATTTATATGTATTAGATAACGTAAATACGTATTTAAAATTATTTTTAAACTTAGATCATAAAACATTAACTACTGTAAGCAGACTCACATATGTAATGTTTTGTTCCAGCATTATGAGGTCTGTTTTAAACCATACAATTAATACAATACAATGACATTATTTAATTGACAATCTAGCAAGTATAATTCTTATGGAATCATACCAAGTTATTGGAGAGTATTTCCTGTTAAACAATATCCTGGATCTGATTGAAACATTGCATATAAATGAGCCTTAGAATGTCCAAGTTTATCACTCTCATTTTTCTTTATTGTGAACAACCATTTTTGTTCATTGACCTGATCTTTTTATAGCAGTCCACATTTGGATTTCTTTATGCACAGAAAATTCTTCTTGAATAGCTTTTGAGCCTCTTTTTGTGGACTATTCATTGTATCTTCATGTTTAAGGTAACACCAGCTCAATAAGATTTGCTTTGTATTTTTATAGTTACTATTAATTCTTGGTCTTAAATTGATTCTGAAGTGAATCAAATTAAAACTTGTTGCACATGTTTGAAAGAAACAATATGCTTGCACTGATGATTACTAGGTCCACAAACATCTCTATACACTTAGTCATCTGGCAGTAGTTCACCTCAAGTCTCAGAACTTGTGAAATGGAAACTTGCACTGCTTCGCATATGCATAAGTTTCATACACTAAATTACATTGTCAATCATTTTTAGTCCTTCAACACTATTTTCACTCATATGTATGATTTTTTTAAACCAATTTTTCCCAATATTACATGCCACATTTTCATATCATTTTATGTAATTTGAACCAAATTGTGTTAAGTTCTTATAAATTATTTTCTTTAAAGTTAGCACTTAGTACCACTTTTTGTATTTATGAATCATGACACTCCTGTCTTTCTTCACAATATAGTAGAGTTTTCTTATATCACTCCTGAGAATTATAAATTTCATCTCAAATTTCGAACATATAACATATCAATTAGTTCGCATATCTCCCATCCTTTTAGTCAACACTTTTCCACTTGTTTAACTCGCTTCTTCATCCAGAAAACAGGCAATTAAGTCAACGATGGTTTGTTGTCTCAGGTCTAAAGACATCCACGCTTGTCGCAGACTGTACTCGGTATGCAGTTCCCAATATCTTTGTGATAATTGCCATGTCGCTGATTAGCTTCACCACTTTCTTTTAGTTGCTTGGCTAAAGTTTCTACTTTTGAGATGTGTTCAGCTATATTGTCGCCGGGTGTCATTGTATACTGATAAAATTTCTCGTGGATTAACATTTTACACAATACACTTTGTTTTCGTTAATTGATTCTTGATTTAACATGATTTCAGCAGCAGTTTTACAATTTCCTTATTTGTAATCCATGGAAGAAAATACTATATACGTCGGCTTTTTGGAATGGAAATATCAATTCCTTTTGCTTTTAAAGAACATTTAATCTTAATTTTCATTGACGAAAGTTATTTACATCAAATTTCTCTACTCATTGATCACATGGAATCCATTATTAGGTATTTTTTTCTTTTAATATTTCTCGAACATTATAGAACAACATGAATGAAAATATTCTTTGCAGATTTAATTAGTGCTATTATATCTTTAGTTGAGTATTCTGGGTTGAGTACAAAAACAAAAGTTTATTGCAAAAACAAACAGTATACAATT
>DWCF01005926.1:0-13317 GCA_018230265.1 Delias oraia
GCCGCCTATGAACAACCACGCCACTTTTAAGGGCCTCCGATATCCTCACTCACTCTGCGAAACACAGTACCAGTACAGTTTCACGCTGAGTATTCTGTGAACCCGTGGTATCACATCAGACGAATCGGCCCAATTTGTGCGTCAGCATATGCATCAGCATGGGTCTCCATACCAGATTTTAAAAAGAACGTTATATTTATGTTATCTTACTTACATAATAAGCGCGAAAGTTTGTTAGGATGGATATTTATTACTCTTTCAAGCTAAAACTACTGACCAGAACTTAATGCAACTTTGGTACAATATTCCTCATCAATATTTTTTTTATAAACAGTGGCAAACGACCAGAAGGCTTACATGGGGCAAGCGGTCTCCTGCCCATGGACATTTTGCAGAGCCGCGTGTGCGTTGCAGGCCTTTAAGTAATATGAACCCTTTTTTCTTGAAGGTCCCCAAGTCGTATTGGTTTCGAAATACCCCAGCTTTCAGCTGATTCCACAGAGAGATGGTGCGCGGCACAAAAAGCCTTAAAAATGCTCAGTTGTGGAACGACAAACATCGAGGTGAAATATAATATGTAGGCAATAATTTGTAATAATATTGTGTAAATTGGGAAGAATATAATGAAAATTATCACGTAAGTCGGACTCGGTAGGTGTCATACCGGAAGGGACGACATCTGGCGGAGTGAGTACGAACGACTAAGTTCTAATTTTAAAATACAAAACAGATACAACGTAAGTGTGTTGGACTAAGTAGTCCAACGTCATAATTAAAAAGATTAAATTTTCCGAACTTCAACAAGTTTTAAAATGTCTCTAAGGAAAACTTAAGTGGATCCTAAGCGAATAGAAGTCTGACATTGTGGGCTTATTGGTATAATTTGTAGCTGTATTAAGCTCAGAGTTACTGTCTAGATGCAAGGCAACTTTCATTTTATTATTTGAAACTTCTTTATTTCATAACAAGATTGGTCTTCGTTTTAACTTAGTTTGAAACCATCTTATAAATTAAGACGCAAATTTTTTTAAATTATAAATTCTTAAAACTGTATTTCAAATGAATCTGTATCGAAAATAATCAGTTTTAAGTTTAAAGATTCATCCTTATTTAAAACTGTTCTCATGTTTTTTGACGGTTAAAAGTCATATATTAATTGAATAATTGTTAAACTTTGTCCATCAATCATAAACATTATTACTATTGTGTTAGAATTTGCGTGTTACTCCTCGATTCTGAAATAATTGATATGAAAATATACAATCAGAGGCAACTGACATGTTTACAATTATTTTTTGTTCGCTTGGATCCTCGAGGATATATAATTTCGTAATTACATGTATCCTATACCGTATTATATTTTATAATCTTTTAAAATCTATCTTCAACTTTTTAACGGGAACTTCATAATTTCTTTCATCATCAGCCTATTCAAGTCCACTGCTGGATATAGGTTAAAGACCCGTTACGATCCAGAGCGATCTGGATCCAGCAGTTGCCCGCGACCTTCGTGAGATCGTCTTTCCATCGCGTGGCGGGACGTCCCACTCTGCGTTTTTCGGTACGCGGTGGCCACTCGAGAACCTTTCTTCCGTCTACAAAATTTTTATTTTTACTGTAGTATATATAGCAATAATTTTTCCAATACTATGTTTTAATACTAAGTCATATATATGTATAATGTTATTTTCATCCTCTTACAGGATTCAATAAAAATATCGTTGATGCATAGAAATTAAAAAAAGTTATAAGTTATTGGACTACCCGCACTATAATTATTGTATTTGGAAGCGAAGCTATTAAAACGAAGTATAAAATTGAATCTATCACAATTAAACATTTTTTTATTGATAACTATAGTAAACGAACATTATGCTTACTTAGGATAAGCGGCACATGGACACTCCTAGCCCTTGAAGAGTCGCAGGCGCGTTGCCGGTCTTCGAATAAATTTACGCAAACATTAAGCGAGATAGAAAGGCCAATTTAAAAAATAAATGTAATGTATTAATAGGTCAAGACATCTTTACTTGGCATGGTTTGAAGCTATAATGCCTATTCTATTAGTTGACTGCAAAAAAATTGATGCAAAAGAATAAGAGGTTATACTTTCTAAACGACAACAGCATTTTTTGTAGCCTCAAGAAATCTGAAATTTTCAGACAACACATTCATTCGAAGTAGATATAAAAACTACGACTACCTGTTTTGACTTTCAAGATACATTACAAATCTTGTAACTTTGCTCGAATAGAATCAGAAGGCTTTATTTATTATATTATATATATTTATTTATTTTATTTATTTATTATAATATAGATAAACAGGTACTTCTATATGTGTGTTATTAACAGTTCCAGATAAATGCTAGTTCAAGAAAAAATATACAGATAAGAATGCATTCAACAATTTTTAAAATGAATCTAAAAAACAGACGCAAATAAATAAAAATATCAGTTATTTCGCAAATTGTGTTGGCAGTCATAGCCTTTCTTTCTTGATTATTTTGTTTGAATATATAAGTCCTTACGAACTATAAGCAACAAAATACCAATAATGCGACAGCACTCGCGTTCCGCGCCCTTTTCATATAATGTGTGTCTGCTACATAGACAACATGTAGGTATAGATTATAAAGTAGGGTTGATGTCGGCGATCTTTTGAATGATAATTATAGACAAATAGCCCTTCAACATCTCAAGCACCATTTGCACTAAATCGGAACGGAGATTGGTCTATTATCTTTGCGCTCGCGATAAGACAGTCACGTATGAATCTTTTATAGTCTGTACACTCAACTAAGAATTGGTTAGCCTAAAAGGCCAAGTAGATAAATGTAGCACGTGACTGAGAGTGAGGTAGCCCTGTCAAATCGGAGTTGTGTACCCTCGCAAATTATAATAGAACAGTAGGGTTGGGGCGGAAGTAACCTTGGCTACCTATTTCCGGTCAGATTTTACGCTAGTTTTCTTTTTATACATTAACTATTGCCGTGGCAGTATATAAAAATCGTATTAAATATATCTATTATGAAATTATTATAACATTCTCTTTCAAACAACTAAAGATGTAAATTTTTTAACGATTTAAAATGAAACCCGTTGGTTTATTACTCAATATTTCCCATATTGTGTAATAAATAAAATAGATATAAAATGTCAACAGTTTTCAAGATTGTAGACTGCGACCGGAAATGTGGTATTCGACGGTGCATCGTTTTAAAAAGTGATTTTTTTTATTCTATTGCGGACAACGGAGCAGGTCGGTCTCCTATATGGTAAGAGAACACCACCGCCCATGAACAACCGCGCTACAGTCCGCGCATTGGTAGGTTGTGTTGCCGGCTTTTTTACCCCGCTTAAGCGGCACTTTTAAGGTCATCCGATATCCTCACTTACTCTGCGAAACACAGTACAAGTACCGTTTCACAATGAGTATTCTGTGATTATTGCGATCCCTATCATTAACCTGTCTTATTTATAAATTTCCTACAATTTATTGAGTAGAAGTGGTAACTACAGCGATTAAATAAGTTTTTGAGTAGGTATTGCTCTAAAAGACCAATTTACAAATTGCATTAAAATTATTTATTGTTTATTTCAATACAGTGTTTATTTTAATCTTACATACCCAGGTTCATTTAACTTAAACGGATTAAATAAAAATCATTTTAACATTATAATTTAAAAGAAAACATTGTATAATATATAAGAATTGAAACGTGTCAACGCCCAGATATTGCGTGAACACGTAATGCCTAGACTAGACTGTAACTAGATAGATTAGCATGGCTAACTTTATCCAATCATACTATGTTACCCTCCCAGTATTATAACATTGAACATTTAGTAGGACCACATTAAATAATTATACACTCAAAAGTTTTCTAGATCTTTAATAGATCTCGTGTATTTTCAATAATAAAATGATTTTTATTGTAAGTTTTAAATACTTTCCATACCGTTATAAGTAATGTTTAGTAGAGAAAAATGTGGTTATTAAATAAAAATAGCACTAACCAATTCGCAACCAGGATCGCCAGCAGCTTTCAGCGCGGTTCCTCAAGCGAAAGGTTGATGACCTCATGTTGGCGATAAAATTCCACCGATTTCTTTCAGCTGAAAGAATCGAACAGTCGAATTATCATACCTCCTATTCTATTTAGACTACGTCAAGACAGGGTTAAAGTTGACGGAGTTGATTTTCAATCATTAGTGGAGCAGCATTAAGCAAACAAATTACCAATTCTTTTTTTCTATAGCAGAGAACGGAGCAGGTGGGTCTCCTATATGATAAGAGAACACCGCCGCCCATGAAGTTCATGGCATGAACAACTGCGCTATAGACCGCGCATTGGTTGTGTTGATGGCTTTTTATGCCGCTAAGCGGCACTTTTAAGGGCCTCGGATATCTTTACTCACTCTGCGAAACACAGTAAAAATACCGTTTCACGCTGAGTATTCTTTGAGCCCGTGGTATCACTTCGGACGAGCTGGCCCAATTTGTGCGTCAGCTTATGCTTTAGCATGGCACTCCCACGGGTGGCATTTCTACTTTCCCGCTTTAATATTGAATATATTTTTGTGCTAACAAGTGGTCGAATAGTTGGAATGCTAAGGGAGAAATCTTGTGTTTAATTACGTCGATTTAATTTGTAGCTGTTTAAAATATAATTACATTTCTCAAGGTCTGAATTAAAAAAATTGGTAGGTACATAATTTACAGTTTTACCAGAATTTATTGTAAGTAGTTTAGACTACAATTTATTTATATTACCGCCATTTCAAAGTTGGAATAAAAATTAAATGGCTTTTTATGAGCATTACATGTTGACATAAAGTTAACTATAAGCACTTAATAATTTATCAAGTGTTTAAGTATATAGATGTGTGTGTTGACACCATTTGCTGTGTTCACTCAATGGTATCCACCAAAAATTCTACCGTTACCTCTTCCGTCCGTTATCTCTAAAATATTAATTATATCAAAATATAATTCTAATGTTATTCAAGGCATAATACCTAAACAGTTTATTTCAAGGAAATAACAAAATTGTTATAGCATACATTATCACAAAACAGAGAAAGGTTAAATAAAAGTGAACAAGCAACTAACCTTCATCGTCAAGGTCTTCGTAGCCGTGTCGCTCCATAGCCCTTAGGGGAATCATTACTCATCACAAATACACACTGTTTAGTAAACACAACATGCCGGCGCAACGTGACGATTGCTGCGCCGCTAGGCGGTCACTGTCAATAACTATTGGCTTGATAAGGGACCGTTATCTTTTTAAAGATTGCCAACAAACTAATTTATTTTTCTATACCAATGTGATTTAAAATTTAAATAATTATAATAACATAATATTTTTTTTCCATACATTATAACCACAGCATACAATAAACCCGGCCGAACTCCTTGAATATTCTTAGATCTAAACACGTTCATGAACAGTTTGTAAAATGTTCAAGTGGCTATATAAAATAAAGGTCTCGGACTTTTCTCTGAAAGCTTCCCTTGATGTTGTAGCTGCCACTATAGTGGAATTCTACAATTTGGGTCCTTTTAACAAGTTATTTATTCTGGTAAAGCCAAATAACAGAACTACATATCCAAACACGCAATTTTCATAATACCTTATAATTATTTAAGTTTATTTGAAAAAATAAAAATCATTTTACTTAATCTTTTTATTTGTATATATTAATAAAACAACATAAAAATTCACATCAAATCGTCATTCTTACCATGCATTTGAATTCTGTAATTATATTACGAGAAGCATTATAGATTATTCACAAATTAAATATTAAAACTATTACATAACCTGCCTCTACCAAAACAACTTATATTTTAATATTGTGATGAAAGAGAACGTTCACACAAATAAACTGATGCAGGTAACATTTATCTTAAAACATTTATCTTAATATAATACAATAACATCACTTATTACAATTGCTGCCATGTTAAACTCAAATTAGCAGTATTTATAAAAAATATTTGTGTATTAATAAGGTACAATAGAAAAACTTTTCTCAAGCACTATAGCTCAAGTAGGAAAACATTCATATATTTTAATAAAAAGATACTGTAGTATTTTGAAATATTCGCTTAAATGAATTAGCTAATACTGTTATTATTTATTAATGGTGCAGTATCTTCGCTCTCCGATTTGTCACTGTCACTCGGCACTGTAAACAAATGTCGCTTTAAGTTAAGTGCAAAACAAATACGACCACTTAAACATGCAGAAAGGAAAATTACAATACATGTATAGAAAATATTAAAAATGGACAATGTTTTATAATATTATTATTTTAGTGTATCACTACATACAGTTATAATAAATCTACGATCTAAGTAGTAGTATTTCGAGCAGTAATAAAAAGCGCAAACTGACCTTACTCTCCAATGCACATCATTACGATACGAAATCCAAATTAGGTAAATGTAATCACAATATTTTGCTATCTGTTCTTGTCGCTCTTTTTTTCTATATTGCAACACTGAATGAATATCAATAAGAAAAAAGAAAAATAATTTTTATGTTATTTAAATATTATGTACATAACTTTCTATATAACTTGTGCAATTTGTGCTTTTAATAAAACAATAGCAATGCGAATACACATATATTTCACATTATACATAAGTATGGGTTACATTATGTACACAGGATATTTCTTATTTTATTAATTCCTTGATTAAATGGCTAGATCTTTTTGTGATAAAACATTCAACCATTACAATGTTCTATGTATTATGATTATGGTATAAATTCATTATATTAAAGAACATAATTGCAGGTTAATATTACGTATGCTTTACTAATTCCCTGGATGTGATTAATTTATGTTATACTGATGTGTTTTCATGTGGAACTGAGTGGGGTAATTTAAATTTTTTAACTGTCATTATTTACTATTATGATAAGGGCGCCATACTACATTCCTTCTGCATAGACAGTAATGAAAATGGTTTGTTTCAATTTCAACAGTAACAAAGCACGAAGTGAGAGGTGTTGTTTAAATTTATGGATGGCATTAGTACATATATGTAATTATAGAATATAAATACATAAGAATACAAATTAAAGGCAAGGATTTTTATAGCCATCACCATGTCCGATAGAGTGAAATTTTTAATGTCTTTCAAGTACTTAACTTACGTCAAATAATAGATATTTGTAAAATTTCACCCTATCTAATGTTAGGTAGTGTTTCGATGGGCTGTTATTTTATATAATAGCTATACTTTAATCTTAGCTAGCTTAGCTAACCGCATCAAGGTTCATACTATGTCTATAGCGAGCTTTGTTCCATGTTAATAGTGCGAATTTGTTTGATTCTTTCAAATTTAAGAGTATATTTTTCAAACATTACACTAAAACAATAATTTAACTATTTATAATTAATAATCTTGTAAATCGTTTATTTCGACTCGAACATTGAGATTAAAAATATAATAGCAAATTAATTAAGATGTTTTGAAAAAATTCTTTATACGAGATTCATAAAATCTGAAAATTTTACTTGAAAATTTGATGTACCGACAAGTTTTTTTACATTTTGACATGTAACAAGAACGCGTATTCCACTACACAACGACCCACTCTTCAGAATATCCTATAAATGACTTCGCGATCTAAAAGCGAAAAATATATTAATCCGAAAAAAACCAAACTAGCTTTCGATTATTTTGAATTTAAATAAATGTAACAAAACTAATGCAATCACGCGTTTTGTGCGTTAAAAATCGTAGTTAGACTCAGCTTTAGTTAATTTGCAAGTATCATATTTGCTTCGTCAGTTTAATAATATTTGCTTTAACTACGGATCAATAAATCAAACTTTAATATTTTCGAAATTATCATCGCGTGATGCTTAAGCTAAAAATTGTAACGATTAAATAACATTTATTCTATCATAATCAGTAGATTTATAAAATCAAGAATTATTTTCATGGTATCTAGTGTCGATTGGCTTTTTCTTGACCGCTGTGAACATAGCCTAGAAATTTATTAGAATGGTGCACAGTTCATACATTGTAATAGTACCTGTAAGATTGTTCAAGCAGCTATATTAACATCGATCGAGAAACGTGGCGACTTTTACCTACCACAATAAAAGTCGTAAGGGTGGCTGACATTATATTTAACACTTATAGATAACAAATCACTTATTAATAGGGTCGCGCCATGGGCCGCCTGTTCGTACCATTTCTGTCCGCCTGTTTGTGACGGGCGGAAGCGGATGCAGACACGGCGGCGAGCGGCGCTGGCGCTATTCGGAACAAATGGATCTTTAGGTGATCGCAGATTTCGAGGCAGATTTGACCGCAGTATCGTACCAATTCCACTATTACCCAAATCTGGAAAGGAATAGAAAAAACGTAAACACTAATAATCTGTTGCTTATACTAACCAGATATTTAAATGTATGATTTAAATACATTTAAATATCACAATTACTAACGCTGTCGGCATAAGGCCTCTACATCTTTTCACGGACTTTTGGGGCGAGCTGTAGGCTCGCCGAGAATTGGAGTGTATGCCGCGACTAGCACAAGGGCGTCTCCTGCGAGACACGAACTTCGGCTTGGGCCATCGAAGGAACGTTGGCCGCCTGAGCGGCCGGTCGGAAGTTCACCGGAGTAGGATTTGCGACATATATCGGTTTTTACCGCGGCTCCTACCATCTGGGTTCTTTTTTTCTTCTATGGAGGCTAACAGCTCATTGTTTATTTGGGTGAATCAAGTAGCTCAATGTCACACTATGAAATGGATAAAAGACTAAATGGAACCTATATTATAAATAAAAAGTACACTCTCGAAGCTTTCAGTTACGACCAAAACAAACTGAAACAGTAAAATGAAGCCGTGTATGCTGAAATTAGGACTGCATACTTAGACTGTATCATTAGAGATTAATTATCTTCAATTGTTCCTATTTTGTCACTAAACTGTTATGAACACACGGACAAAAGCTTATAGTATTGTCATAAAACATGGACTTACGGTGCAAAGCCAAAGCACGTAGTACTCGGGCAGAGCGTTATTGAAGTATTGATTAAGGAAGAGCATAGCGGGGCCTATTAGTGCCCAATCATAATAGTCCATCTCGCTTTTGGTCATATGCGCTACCTGGAAATTGTAACATAAACACTATAAACGTGACCTGGTATGTTTTCTTGTATACAGAAAAACTTGTTGAAATTGAGATAAGCTATTTTATGCGAAATTTATTGCAATGGATATAGTATACCACACAGATGTTTTTTTTTATAGTATAGGGGTCAACGGCACAGGTGGGTCTTCTATATGGTAAGAGAACACCGCCGCCCATGGACAACCGCGTTGCAGTTTGCGCTTTGGTTGTGTTGCCAGATATTTACGCCGCTAAAGCGGCATAGTTTCAAAGGCCTCCGATTTCGTGTCACTCAGTGAAACAGAGAACAAGTACCGATTCACGATAAGTATTATTATGAATAAGAAACACTCACAACAAGGCGGTTAGTAACTTTAGCGGCGACCATTCCAAAGGCAAGAATGTAGAGCGCCGGATGGTTCTCATACACTTGGGACTCGCTCTTCTGGAATATTATGAAAGCTGGTACCACGACGAACGCGAACGGAAACACCGGCGTCAGGATACTCGTACCCTATAAATTTACTAGCTGTAACTAGAATCAGGATATAACTTAAAATATATTTCCAAGGACGTGAAAAATCCCCGATTTTCATATCCAGATAACCAATTACCACGAGGCATATATAATAAGACAGCACCCAGAGCGATATTAGATAGAGCACGAAATAATTAATTTGTAATTATGTTAAATTTCATCATGAGCCTATTAAATTCCACAGCTGGACAGAAGTCTACCCCAAAGAGGTCCACCGATCGCGATCTGGATCCCGCGATTGTCCGTGACCTCAATGAGATCGTCTTTCCATCACGTGCCGGGACGTTCCACTCCGCGTTTCCCAGTACGTGGCGGTACGTGGAATTTATACAGAGTTAATTAAAGAATCCAGACACTAGCTTCCGTACAACAACTTCAATTTATACATAGATACGCTAAGTGTATAACAAATATCTAATAGCGACAGCAAATAAATAATAGCACCAACTAAATCGCGACTAAAAAAAGTACAAAAATTACTTTTAAATAAACTTAACAAAGCCAAACCATGCAAAGCATATTCTGAGCTAATTTCAAAATAACTTGTTGGCTATTAAATTCAACGTTCGCCACATCATTCGTCATCAGATTGCCATAGTTGTTTCAAAACAGCCCAACAGAATAAGTAGTCATTTGCAAGTCACCGAGACATCACAAGAAATGAAATGAAATGACGGAGACTCATTTAGACGTTGAGCGAGCTGCATTTTTGTGTTTATGTTGAATAAAAATATTTCATTTCATTTCTTAGTTGTTTGAAAACAGCCCAACACAAGTATTCATTAGTCAGTCACCGGGACATCGCAAGAAGTGTTAGTTCCATGAACCGAGTGCATGCGATACGCAGTGACGCCACAGGATAAGGGCCGGCGCGACAAACGGCACAATGCTTATATAACAAACTCTTACTGCGACCGTCGAGCCGTTTTTCCCAACTCCACCTCGCATTATGACCGTAATGTATCCGAAGACCAGGTAAATGTTCAGGAGCACGACGACATAATTAGACAGCAAACTAACGTTGATGTTTAGCGTCAGAAACTGTTTACATTCGATTCGGCGGCATGCGAGTTAGGTCCGTCGACGACAGCGTCCAAAATAAAAAAAACATGCCATTATAGCTAGAGTAACATCGTGAGGGTGCGTGAAATCTTCACTCATTGCTCCGACGCCGAACACTTGAGAGCAATATTGCCGCATCCAACGCCAATTATTTCTATATAATATTATTATATCCCATAATTACCGAATATTTTATGAAAGTTTATCGAAATTGTTCACGCTTTGTGACACCGACACTATACAGGCTTTGTTGGCTCTTCCCTCAGCCTCGAACACGCAACATCGACAGGAAGTTGACAATAAACAAAAACTCGTCCGGCTACTCACAGATAAATAATTTGAAGACAACGCGGCAGCTTTTTTACCGCTTACCTATATGCGATCAACGTTCCATTATCCTGTGGGACTTTATGTATTTAAATTGGTTAACATCATCTTAAATCTACTAACTAAATTGCCCTCATTACTGCCATAAAGCTTCGTTTACATAAATTCTTGAAACTACTAACATGTCTATTAAATTGTATTTACGCTTTTCAAATAATATGATCCCCTAAAGTATCCGTTCAGCGAGGATATGAGCCATATGGAGTGTAATGAATTGAATAATGAGTGAAGACCCACGTGACACTAAACACCCAGGCACAATAAGGTTAAAAAATTTGCTACAATGTTTATTTATCGATATACCAGTCCGGCCATTTCAACACAGAATTTTACTATAACATTATTCAAATTATTTAAAACAGAAATCGGTGCACACAGCGGACTGATCTAGAGATTCACAATCGATTCATGCTATTAAAAAAACCCACATGATAAGCGACAAATCAGATATCAAGTAAATAGTAAGAAATTCGAACGCCTATATAATAAGATGTTCCTGAGATTAATACATTCATGATAAAAATAAAATATTACAAATCGGTAAGATATACGTAAACTAAAAGGCCAAAAAGCAATAAATTGATCGTTAATATTTCGGGGGCAGGAATCCTAAAGGCTAAATCTTTAACTATATCTAAGATGGCGTGGAAGGTAAGTGATACAGTCCAGGCCTAAAAAACACAATAACCCACTTATCAATTATAATTATTAAATATAAATTTTTAAAATGTTGAATATAGACCGGTTCATTTAATTTTGCCTGTCACCCGTTCACGATGCAGTTCGCAGGCCCTTGGAACTCAGTATGGTAACAATGATCATATTTAGGCGTGTTTTGTATATCATTTCGTCTTCATTTTGAGTGTATTACCAAAATGAACAAGAAACTCGTGGCCATATTACATACAACTCCCACGCCACATGCAATACAGATGTGCTCTCACTGCTACTGTTGACCCATTCTTGCCGACGCCACCAGCGGCGATAGCGGCGGCGAGAGAACCCAGCGTCATGATTGCGCCAAGCACGGCAGCGCCACCCAAAGAGTATCGCACCTCCAGCGATCCCACCTGGAGCCCAGATAGCCCTTACACACCAGACCTTGCACGAATACATTGAACATATTTCCACTTGCATGGCCGAACTATGCTCACTGACATTTATAACTAATGTTGCCCAAATGCAAGACCACCTAATTTTAGCAAGAACAAGACTAATAAGTCTGCAAGACTCTTGCGTCTTCCAGCTATTTTTTTGGCAGTGATTTTTGGGATTTCTTATTAAATTTTTAGACATTTTTTTCTAATAGGTATTTTCAAGACTTGCAAGACTCTTGCCGCAAGACCAAGACCAATACCAGATGTATTGGCGCACGACCAAGACTGGCTAAGTCTCGTAATTTGGCAACACTATTTTAAACTCTCTTATACTAGCTATAGCGCTGTCACAGATGTTTAATGAAAAATAAGTAAATAATGTAAACAGTGGAACTTATTGGGCCCAGTTATTTGTAAACGCAAAACAATATTCATTGAGAATTTTCTTTAATTCACTCTAAATATATGTGCCTATCGTTTGATGAAAATAAAGATGTCTAAATATCAAGTCAAGGAATCACAACTCGAAGACAGCTGGTAAATTTCATTCATTGAGTAAAATAGGGTCTATTGAGTATGTAGGGCGAATTATATCAGAACTTTTTTTAAATACATACCAAGGAGTTTACAAGGAACTTTGACAAAGTTAGCAAAATATTCGTGCATAAATATTTTTGCATATTATGAAATACTTAGCGGACTGAAATCTCACAATTCCACATTAATACATACTTAACCGTTAAATAAAATAAATTACATGCAATAAATGCACCATTATAATGATCTAAATACATATTATACATTACAAACATACAGATATCGTTATTATTACAGAAATATTCAATCTTAAATACTACAAACATATTAAAATATGTATATACATTAATAAAATACAATGAAATAATATTTAACAACTCATGTGGGTATTTTTAAATAATAGTAAATAATATTGTGAAATTTAAATAAATTAAACTAATAATATCTAAAAATAAGTATCTAATGATTTAAAACAAATTACAATGATCAGTAAGTAATATTAAAAATAAATAAATATAAACCACGTGTACACACCTATAAGATAAAC
>DWCF01005927.1:0-13314 GCA_018230265.1 Delias oraia
ATTATATTAATGTGTACACCTGTATGATATTTTAAAAATGTTTGGTTTTTAGAATTGAATTTAATAGAGTCAGGTGATGCATATGACCTTTAAGTATAGGTCACATGCATCACCTGACTATTGTATGCTTACGAAAATTAATTAAAATTGACGTTAAATGTACAACAAAGATTTTAAAATATATCGGAGCTGAAAAATGCAGCATTTTTTTTATTTTTAATGTCAAAATTTGTAAGTATTTGAGTTATTATGTTCAGGAACACGCCTAGATACGGAAAAAATCTTAGCCGTGTTTAACTTTTTTAATACTGTTTACATTAACAGAACCTCGAGCAATTGTCTTTTAAATCCCAAATGACAGTATAAATAAGACCTGGTGTGGTTTTCGTCAATATATCTATCTTTTTCTTAATATGTATATGATTTAAATAAATCTCATAAAACCGACTGTTAAGTGGCCTAAAGTGGAATATCTGATAGTAAAATATTTGGTAAACAAACTGTAACAAAAAATATTAAAGTTAAAGATATGTCCTTTATAAATAAGCCTAACCTTATCTAATGACAGATGTCAAGACGCACATCATGCACGAAAATAACTTTTGTCACAATTAAATAATCCGGTTTCCATTAAAACCCAACATCATCATCTATAATTTATTTTATTATCGTTGAACAAACTTTTCATTCTACGCATTAATGATCCAATTGCCACTGGCTAGCGACAAATTACGGGCACTCATAAATATATACATTCTCAAACAGCCCTAACGTATAGTATTAGAAACGATAATGACGTGTACATATTTCTAAGAATGTTGATAAGGGTGTAACTAGAGGACATAAAGTTTTAATGGCCAAGTTATAACAAGCAATGCAATAAAAACTATTTGTAATTAAAAGTGTCTGTGGTTACCTGATATGACATGGTGTAAGTTGTTAAACCAAATATGCAAAATTAAATGCAAAGTTGAATTTACAAAAAGTAATTAATTCAACTGTATAAAGATTGTTTAGTATCTCGCGTAAATTGATTGTAGAACCGAATTGTGGTAGTTTATTATCTACAAAGTTATAAATAGTGATTTTTTTATGGTGCAATGGACAATGGAGCAGGTAGGTCTTCAATATGGTAAGAGAACACTGCCACCCATTGACAATTGCGCTTTAGTCCGCGCATTGGTTGTGTTACTGGATTCTTTACGCCACTTAAGCGGCATTTTTAAGGGCCTCTGATATCCTAACTCACTCAGCGAAACATATAGAAGCACCGTTGCAAATACAACTACTCGTACCATTTCGCGCTGAGTATTCTGTGAGCTTCTGGTATCACTTCGGACGAGCCAGTCCAATTAATGCGTCAGCTTGTCTCTACCACGGGCACGACAGTATAAAGGCACTCACTTTTTTATTTCGCAACTTAGTGTTTTATAAGTCATTTCCTGTCTATAACAAGATGTGGAACGGAAGCAACAGCTTGCGGAGAGATTTCCAAACCAATACGGCTTATGGATTATCTCCCTCAAAAGCAGTATAACTAGAGCTAAGGGTATCGGTGGCCATAAATTTTCCCAGAAGAGCCTCCTGAGCCTTACGGTAAAACATAAAAAAAATTCTCATCGAACTATACATAGTCCCCTATTTACATGCGTACTATTAGAAGCACATGAACGCCGTAACAGTCTAAACGCGGTAAACAACTGTGTTCATAGAAAATATAATTTATTTTGTGTACAGTTATAAAAACAACGCCTACTCAGCTGATGGTTTACTAGTAATTCAAGGTTGAATACCGGAAAAAGGAATGTCGTGCAACGGGTTTTGTATTCGCACTTAACATCTACATAATATTAAAATGCATTAAAGTTTAAACGCGGGCTTGTTATATTTATTTACGATTTTTAACACCAACTCTTCGAATGGTTGAGTTACTTTATCAGAAGTCTTGTTCAGCTGATTTACTCTTAAATAGGCATAGAATTGGACTTATGGCGTGTATCTACTATATCACTAAATAAGAGAACTTAATATGAGAAAATATGGTTAAGTTATAAAATTTACATGCTTAATGATTTAATTTTATATTCTTAAGAAAAAACAATCAAAACCTTGTTAATAGTTAATTCACAGCCTTTTCAATGCTAACAGTTTGTTATTCAATACGACTCTATTAACTTTACAAGTAGTGAAGTACTTTTATATATTTGCAATTTAAATGTATTTACTCATAAAAGAAGTGAAGAGGCCTAAGTTTTAGTTCGCTGTTTGAATGTGACTCACGTACAATTAACGCGTTTGTTTTGAAAACAATGTCGAATATGTTTAAATTATTTATACTATTATGCAATATATCCGGCTGGTACAGTAAGAAGCCTCGTGGCCGAGCGGTCTTGTGAGGTACCGTGAAATCAAAGATATCTGGTTCGATTCCCAGTCTGAATTATGTATTTTGTTAGTATTATGTTATACCTTTGGAAGGGCTGGATAGCGGCCGGGTATGTTTTAACGCTGTCTTACCAGTAGGAAAGCCATACTGACGCATTAATGCTCAGCTCAAACATTAGCTTGTTGCACTCCAAGACACTTTTTAGATAATTGCAATTGTTTACCAATAACATGATTTTAAAGTATTAAACATGACATTCTAATGGATCTTTATGTTGTAATAGTTCTATGGATAGACTTTCCACTGAGTTTATTTAATTTCCCAAACAACGCACGTTCCTGTACTTTAGTATTCAATCGTACGAATCGAAGAGTGATTAGAATCGAGTTCGATTGATTCAGGCCTCGAAAATATTTTATAATGTCGACGTTATGTTATCTAGATACGTTATTGCGTAGTCTGAAGGATCTTAGCATCCTCGTACAGTATACTTCATTCGTGAATAGATTCTAAATATAGGCATAATTCAAAATGCTGACTCACACACCCTTCCTTGTAAAAGAACAGGCGCCGAGTTTAGCTTAGATCATCACTGGCAGTTTAAATTTGATCATGTTTCAAAGTAAATATTAGAAATTATTTATTTTTCGCTTTTCTATAACAGAAATTTGGTAATTATTTGAATAACCTGTCTCTCCTATTATATTAAAACGCATTTATTAAACTATTGCATTAAATTTAAGAATGAACGTTGCAAACTGTGATGAGTGATTATTTAAATTTTTATAGGCTTACTTTTAATGACTTTCCAAAGCTAAGGTAAAAAGTTAATGTTTTTATATTCATACACCAAATGCCATATTGTAGAGAAACACAGTGCAAGGGAGAAATAGACACTATACCATCCTAAAATACAAAAATAACTAAAAAATTACCCTATATTCTACTTTTGGTGAAACCATATTTTCCTTATTCATTCGGGAGATCAAGTATTATGGTCAGTCAAGTCAGTATTCTAAACTATTGACTAATTTAATCAGATTATTCCAGAACTTATATCTTTAATTCAATTTGATTAAAGGTTAAATATATGTTTAGTTCCTTTCACCATAGTTTGACAGGTAAAATTTCCCTTGTCATGGACAATTGTCAATTATGGGTTTTTATTACTGACTATCACGAAATTACCATATTATGAACTATATTATCTAGTGTTGCAAGCATGATTAAAACGATGAAGTCACGAGAGTAATTCCTTTGAAGGCCACAATTATTGTAACTGTAATGATTCGGTTAATTTTAGAAACGCGGTCATGGGATAACATAATGCTTAAGGTTGTAATTTTTAAACAATAGATTTAATTGTAAGCAAAAATTAAATGTGCTGAAAATGCTTAGCTTTGAGCTATTCCGTATTTAATCAATGACCCAACTTCCAATTTAAGTCCAATTTAAATTAAAACCAAAACTAGTTTTATTTAGATTTTTATTAGAAAACTAATATATATAACTATATAAAATATAGATAGCGTTTATTTAAAATTGACCAATATCCATTTATGACTTACATTTTCTTTACTTTTACTTAAAATAAATTTATAAATTACTAATTGAACCGCCCGGTACGCTATTTATAACCAAACAGAATACAAACGAGAAACATTCACAGAATAACTTAATACAATATTATCAAAATTGCATCGATTTATTGCACCATCGAACGCATAAAAATTGTTTAATTCGTAAATTAAACACAATAAAATAGTTTCGGAGTTCATGTGAGCAACAATCTGAAACGTTATACATATGTCGCACATGTGGGAGAGCAAGTGCGTGGCATATTCTGACGCGCAAATTGGGCCGGCTCGTTCGAAGTGTTACCACGGGCTCACATAATACTCAGCGTGAAATGGTAGTGGTACTTAAAACGGTACTACTACAGTGTTTCGCTGAAAGAGGATATCAGACGTCTATAAAAAAGCCGTCGGCTTTTTTATGTTAACAAAACCAATGTGCGGACTGTGGCTCGGTGGTTCACCAGCGGCGGTGTTCTCATACCATAAAAGATCCTGCCCCGTTATCCACTGTATAGCATAAAAATATAATAAATATTTCGTATGGCTATCATAAAAGTTTGAATACCTACTTATTCAAAAGAAAATGATAACAGAAACAGTTGCATATTAATAACGGGATTTTATGAAATTTTTAATTATCTACGCATCAGATTCCTAGCTTAGATTACAGTTATCAAATTCATTGGCCCTTTGGTAAAATGATCCGTTCGTATGATCGAGATAGCATGGCAAGTGAATTTAGAAAGTGAACGTTTCAAATAACGTTTTATTGAGGTAATATTATGCTAATGCGTGAATCCCATCACATTTGATACAGTAATGTGTCAATGGAAATGTTTTCACGCATTCAAAATTGTATTATTACCAATTATTTTATACTTCGTAACTATTTCTCGGTTTTCATGTTCATGTCAGTTGACAGGTTTTGCGTCTTGCAATTTGTATTATGAGATAATAATAGAGAAAGCTCCTTTAGTTGATAAATAAAGGTGTTACTTTTAGCAAAAAAATACGAAAATTAACTTTGATTGTTGTAACCAAAAATGATAATAACATAGGTACGTCTGTCATCATATAAATAATTTAATTTTATTAATTATTTTATAAATGTAACAATTACAAAAAATCAAAAATTTTTAAAAATTTAAAAATTCACTGGTTTCATTACTAAACTTCCAAAACTAACGTAAACTACTCATTTTCTCGAAGTTTACAAGTAAAATGCAATTCTAGACATACCAGCAAAAGTCCTATTGAACACTATTTGACATCTTAGTACATGTTAAGTATTGTTTGATCATTGTGGAATGCGCATATGTTTTTAAAATATCTTTACGACGTTGAGTTTAATAATGAGACATAGGCAAAGAAACAACGTGGCTTTTTATATACGCATTATTTCTAGTATTATATTCTAGTATTATAGGCTAAATATGGCTTGAAATAAAACAGAAAATCCATGTGTTGTGGTACATGACCTGGGGTTTTATGAAAAACATGTTTTATATTTCCCGTAACACATGATCACTTAAAAGTTAATAGTCAATCTTAGAGTCTCAGCTTACTTACTGCATGTAAATTAAATATTTATTAGTCATTTTGTTTTAATATTCTACAAATGGCAACGACTCTGAGATACTGTACAAAAGATATCTTAAAAGTTAAAATACATGAGTAATATAAGCTTATTTATTATTATTTTTTTATTATTTATTCAATAGCAGACAGCGGAGCAAGTGGATCTCCTATATAATAAGAGAACATGGCCGTCCATGAACAACCCCGCCAAAGTCTGTGCATTGGTTGTTACCAGCTTTTTACGTCGCTTAAGCGGCACTTTTACTTTTTGTCGTCGATATCCTCACACATTCTGAGAAACACAGTACAAGTACCAATTCACGCTGAGTATTCTGTGAGTCCGTGGTATCACTTCGGACGAGCCGGCCCAATTTGTTTGTCAAAATATGCTTTAGCAAGACTATTCAACATGAAAAAAATTAAATAATAGTTAATATGAACCAGTATTTCAAGGATAACAAAAATCATATACACCTATTTAACCTCTAGAGTCTGCATAATCTGCGTTATTTTATATGGCATAAGCTTTCTCCAGATTCAATCGCTATTATTGATATATATGATATATTATTATTATCCTGTTTTATATTAGCTATTATATAATATGTTGTAGACGAATGACGTCACAGATATATAATAGAACCAATCATTGGGATCAGATGCCCCGTAATAGCGGATGTGCCGGGAGAAAGCTTATGCCATCCGCTGGAGATATTAAAAATAGTTATGTTCATTATGTACTAGAGATTAATGGCAAACGTTCCTATACAAATGTTTAAGTGCTTCGATCAATGAGATGTTTTTACTACACCCGTGGGAGAGCCATGCTGACGCACTAATTGGGCCGGCTCATCCGGAGTGATACCACGGATTCGCAGAATACTCAGCGTGAAACGGTATTTGTAGTGTGTTTCTCAGAGTAAGCGAGGATATCGGAGGCCGTTAAAAATGCCGTTCAATTGGCGTAAAAAGCCGGCAACACAACCAATGCGTGGACTATGGCTCAGTTATCCATGGGCGGCGGTGTTCTTTTACCATATCGAAGACCCACCTGCTCCGTTGTCCGCTATAGAATAAAAAAAATAATAAACAAGAGATTCAGAAATGCTAAGAGATTAACCAGCCGCGGTTATTTAAAAATGTTAAATATTAAAATTATCAAATTTTAATTGGATTCTTATTGAAGCAGTTATATTTTAACTATACAATTATATATAAAAAGATAAATTAAAATGTGTAAAGTCAAAACTACATAGGTACGGTAAAAGTAGACCATTAAAATGATAATTTTTCCGCCGTCAACCGTAACGCTGAGCGCATTGTAAGCTAAACAATGAAACAAGAACTGTGCCTCAAAGAAAAATTAGGTAAAACAACGCAACTTGGTCTAAATCTTTGCCGAACTTCTGATGCAATGCGTAGTGAGGTTTGCTTTCTATCGATATATCGATCGAATCGTATTCTTCATCAGCCTATCAAGTCCACTGCTGGACATAGGCCTACCCTAGAGACCTATTGCGATTTGATTGAATCGGATTTGACTGACTCATCTAAAATCTAAATCTATCTACCATAAGCATAGGTAATAGTAATAGCTTCAACATTTAATTCAACTAAGTTTTTGTAACTATTATATTCAAATGTAATAAAATTTGTATTTTTTTCAGGTAAGAAAACACCTAAGTATTGTTTGAAAGAACTGTGTACTTGTCAGAAGTACCCCATCAATTCTAAATTAAAGTAAGTTTGTAATTACGATAGAATCTTCAATAACTGTTGTTAACGTAGGAGAGCCATACTGGAGCATATGCTGACGCACTAATTGGGCCGGCTCGTCCGAAGTGATACCAAGGGTTCACAGAATACCAAGCGTGAAACGGTATTTATAGTGTGTTTCGTAGAGTGAGTGAGGATGTGGCGCGGTGGTCTCCTACCATTTATGATAAAGGAGACCAGCCTGCTTCATTGTCCTCTAAAGCATTAAAAAAATATTCTGTCCTCATATCTGGTTCTATTTGTCTAGAATCTATCGTTAAGCTACCGTTCTAACGCATCACTACATCAAAGTTGACCTATATCGTCTTAAAACACGCTTCCTCGTTGATTCACAATCGGCGCACTGTTTGAGAGTTGTGCCGTAACATGAATTTGGGTCGATGACATTGGTGTTTCGGTAACATGGTGTCAAGTGTACATATTATTACGTTTTTTTATATTAACGGTGGTAAAAGTGCAGGAGGCTCACCTAGGGCAAGCGGTCCAAGGACACCCCCAGCCCTTGCAGAGCCGCGGGTGTGTTGCCGGCCTTTAAGGAAAGAACGCTCTTTTCTTGAAGGTCCCCAATTCGTGTTGGAAATACCCCCGCTGGTAGGTGATTCCACAGACAGGTGGTACGTGGCACAAAATGCCTTAAAAAGCGCTCAGTACTACGTCCTAGTACAAATTGTCATTTAAATTTTAGCGTAACAATGGATATGGTAACTTCATGATCAATTTTTACACTAAAGAGAAGTTATTAATTTACACTCAAGAGCTTCTTACTTTAAGAACCTTTTAGCCGAACAGTCTTGTAAGTTATCGTAGTCAGAGGTAGCGGGTTTGATCCCCAGTCTGAATAAAATTTATAATTATTAAAAGAGCTTGCTAGTGGCCGAGCGATTGTCTTAACATTGCCTTGTCTATGGGGATCCAATAAGAATCGCTTGTCCCGTTGTCCGCTATACAATATTAATATATTTTAATAACTGGTTAAAACATAAACATAATTTAATTAAATATTAGTTTAACCTATAAATAGATAGATACCATATTTTGTGCAGCAGGAAAAGCAGGTCTTATGGGAACGGGATGACTATAAAAAAAATTTAGTATTTGAAATAATAAAGCAGGTATTAAAACAAAACCCAATTTGGGTTTAAGATTTCTCCAAATCGTTACTATGAATAAAGTTAACTTATCGTTCAATAATATATTTTATTGCAACAATATGTCAATGAGATAAAGCTGGATAATATAATGTATATTCTATTTCGCGCGATAGTAATTTTCAATCCATGCAACTTTGTAGGTTTTGGTCTTAGAGCTCCATTAAACAGAGCCTATTCCAGTGGGGCGTAGAACTTGAAAGATTGCTTCCCAACTACAATATTTATTCAATAATTGAAGTTTTGATTAGCTTGTGTTTTAGTAGACGTGATTTTTAGATTTTTACCAGTAATTTTCCTTGCACTAACTAAATTCTTTTTTTTTTAATATAGCGGACAACGGATCAGTCGGGTCTCCTATACGGTAAGGGAACACCGCCGCCTATAGGCTTTTTACACCACGCAAGCGGCATTTTTTCTAAGAGCCACTCCCGAAGTAATACCACGGGCTCACAGAATACTCAGCATAAAACGGTTCTTGTATTGTGTTTTGCAGAGTGAATGAGGAAATCGGAGGCCCTTAAAAAATTACGCTTAAGTGGCGTAATAAGTCAGCAACAAAACCATGCGCGAAGTGTGGCGCGGTTGTCCATGGGCAGCGGTGTTCTCGTTGTCCGCTATACTATAAATAAAAATTCGTTTGTAACTTGTAAGATTTCTAATGATGAAATATTGAGTATTAACAATGCAGTACTAACAAGAGAGTAAAACGCCATTAAGTAATAATTTACCAGTTCCTATCTGAAACTTCCGTAAGCCATAGTCAATACATTGATATTGAAAAGTAAATAAACTGTTTTAAATACGTGTATGAAGTAGCTTTATTTATGAGTCTTTGTTTCTATGTCTATGGCTCACTGTTTGATGCAGTCTATGTATTTTGAATTGTCATAGTCGAGATGGAATCTTCGTTCCGTAAACTTGAAGTATTTTAAAATGTCGCCATTTTCGATGTTTCTTCTTCTTATTTTGTGGCCTCTGTGACTAGTGCTCACAATTCTTCCAGTGTCAGTATAATGATATATACATAAACAACGACAGATAATCGAACAAGAATATAAAACAAAATTCTAAGAGAGATTGAACTTAGATATAACCCTGAACGAAAATTTTAACTAAAGACGAACATATTGAAGAGATTAATAGATTAAGAGATTAATTAATATAAGTATGAACTGATAACAGAGATAATGAATAATAAATTTACAAAAAATTAAATTAATTTAGGGACAAAACATAAGAGATAGAACACATTTTGAGGATGTAGGACGAGAAATGGCACGGGAGAGAAAATCATACAAGGAGCGATGAAGTTTTAAACAATTTTTCGTTTCCCTTTCGAAGTTGATTACAGTAGGTACATAAGAACTGTCATATTACTTCCGAAACTACGTTTTTATGATATAGAGGACAACAAAGCAGGCGGATCTTTTATATGGCAAGAGAAAACTGCCGTCCGTGGCCAATCACACCACAGGCTTGACATCGGCAAAATCCATTCTTGACATAGGATCGCTATTTATTATAATAATTGTCATGGAGCAAATTTAAATTGTGATTGTTTTAGCAGGTGCCTGAGATGTCTATATTAAGTAAAGACATCATTCTCACAATGTACATATTACATTATAGTTGGAAACGTGATAAAAGTTTTTGATAATAATAAAAGTAAGATAAAAAACAAGTAACAGGAACAATTTACTAGTATGAACTATGATTTATGAATGAAATGTAAGTATTTCATGTTTATTGTACGTTACCAAATTCAGATTGACTCTTACTCCTCTGCTATACAAATTTGATCCGCAATTACGTCACTATACAAATACAAACATTCACCGATAATTGATCCATGAATGCCATATTATGAAACGCATGTAGGTGTGTATGACCTCACTTCAGCCCCACGGACATGCCCGGTTTTGATAATGATTCAATTGACATACTAAAATTATAGCGATTTAGTTCGTGGTCGGAGGTGCCTAACTCGCCAAAAACAACAAAGATCAAAGAGGATAAAGATCTCTAATATTCCTATAGATTTAAAGATATTTAATATCATCTAAGTATTTTACTTAGATAAAAAATTAAATCACCGGTGAGAGAGCCATGCTGAAGCCTATGCTGACGCACTAATTGGATCGGCTCGTCCAAAGTGATACCTCGGGCTCACAGAATACTCAGCATGAAAAGATGCCTCTACTGTGTTTCACTGAGTGAGTGAGAATATCGGAGGCTCTTAAAAATCCGCTTAAGTGAGGTAAAAAGTCGGCAATACAACCATTGCGCGGACTGTGGCGCGATTGTCCATGAGCGGCGTTGTTCTCTTACCATGTAGGAATGGTACCCTACCCACCTTGCTTCGTTGTCCGCTATAGCATAAAAAATAAGAAAAGAAAAACTTCATTATTTAAAATTGCTTATACAAGATACAAAGTATCTAAGTTTTCCCCAACTTATATTTGATACAAAACAAAACCTCATATGTATTGCTTACAAATAAGAAATGGGAAAACACTTTTAAAAATGATTATTTCTTTTAGGACCGTGTTACACACATCACAGACGCACCATACACGTTCCTTTATCTCAAACATATCATGTATTTCTTTAAATCAAAATTGTATATTAATTATAAAATTATAATTATAAAACAATATAAATAAATATTTATCAAGTCGATTTGCACCTACGTACCTTGCGCCATATGTTTACATTGCAATTTTGAAAATTAAGCGAAATATTGTGACCGGCGTCGGCTATACATAAAACGCACCGCTGATCTTTGATGTCGCTTGCGCAAACAATTCAAGATGGCCGATATTATGGTACATCAAGTTGTCGCTTTCATTACGAAATATGGCACTTGTGTGCACGCGCATCCCGCACTGTTATTACTATCGTAATCGATCTTATAAATTATTATTCGACAGTGTGTTGAAAATCATATTAATTAGGTTTTTTTATGAAAACGGAGGCAAACGAGCAGGAGGCTTACAGAGGATTAGCGGTCCTCTGCCCATGGACAACCGCGGATGCGTTGCCAGTATTTTAGGGATACCTAGGTACAATCTTTTTAAAATATCACAAGTCGTATTGATTTGGACAGAATATTCCTACATCGGGTCTATCACTGATAGATTTAAAAGGATACTTTTGAAAGGACTAAATTTTAATGTTTTAAATGAGGTTTATTTTAAAAATTATTCTATAAACTTCTAATATTTATTAGAATAATTGTTCATGTTGTTAATGTAATTGATTCGTCAATAAGATAGTATTTAAAACGGTCCGTATCTTAACTTGGTAGCCCTACACTTATATAACATTTGAAATACAATAAATTGACTGAGAAAATGTTTATACCTGAACCCATTTATCAGTTAAATCTATTGTACAAAATTTCTCCTCTCAAATCACGTGAGTGTTAGTAATTTTAACAATTATTATGGCAGATTTCTCTAAACTTGAACACCAACAAAAAACTGTTTCCAACGTAAGAACTGCAGTGGCATTGAGTTATAACAAACCGTAAAATTGCCACCATAAAACATCGATACGGCTCAAATAATAACCTTGCTTTTTTTTTCGTTTTCACCATTCCAGTAAGCAGTAAGTGTTATTCAATTGCGTTTTACGGCTGTGGCAAGTCACTGCGGGAGCTTATTCTCACGCACGCTGATAATATGTCACCGCCACAGACTATAAGAATAACACACCACTTATCTCCCATTAATACATGAGTTTGCCATTCTGAAATATTTATTGAAAAATTTAATATTCGCTTAATAACTTTCGAAGCGTAATACCTAAAATATAAATCTATGTACCTTAATAATTAATTAAAATTATAATTGCTTTTTTGATGTAAAAAAAACACAGCAAATAATTCGTTCGATTTTTATAACGAACTAATTTTCTTTCCTAATGTGAATTTTGACGACAAATTGAATCTAATTTAAATTATACTAACGTTTTTATTTAAAGCGCATCTATTAGCGGATTTTTAACAAATACGTAGAAGCGTGACTTTTACTTCTGTGCGTAATAATTATATCCAATACCTTAAGTTTTATTAACGCTTAAGATGGTAATTGTTCAATTTAAACCAAAAAAAGTCTTTTATATCGTTTCTATTGCTTAAATATCATTAACCATCATGCTTATAATATTGTGAATTATCTAATAGCGTGTAATTAGTGGCATCACAGTAGAAAAACAATAGCTTGAAATTGGAATAGCAGACGTGCGGCGTTTTGATTTATCGTTCCGTTTATTCTGGAGTTATTGTAGTGGGCACCACTGACAGTTAGCTTCGCGCGTGGAGAACGCGTGTTATAATTTGTTTGGCTGTTGAAATTTATGACACGATTTTAAGATGCAAATCTTACTGCCGTAATATCGAATGTTCTTAATCTGCGAAGTTGATAGTGCTATGATTATGGGTATGTTATTTCATATTTGTAAGGAATGCGACAATTAAAATATCGACTTGTGTTATACATAAACCAAACTCAAAATGTAATTATTAATTGCTTAAACAATTTCGTTTTATTTATGAAATATCATTTCAATATCCTACTGACAATTGATACTCCGTGGTTCACTAGAAACAATGAGATCCATGAATACCTGGATGTACCAACCGTAGTTGCCGAAATATTGAAGAGCAAAGAGCGCTACACTCAATGCCGGACACATCCTAATCCTCATCTACCGAAAAGGAACGTTGCTATGTAAAATAGTAGAAGTACTATTGACTGGTATTCAGAGTGAAGACACTCTGAATACCATTTAGGAATATAACATCTGCTTAAGGTTTTGCGGCCGATCGCAGATAGGTAAACCA